>MU837145.1:61530-85482 GCA_029603245.1 Rhizopogon salebrosus TDB-379
TGTACTAAGTCGGCGAAGTTTGAGGGCGTGACGGTGATGCTGGCAGGAGGACGTGTTCACTGTTCAATAGACGATTTCAGGCCCGAGATGAGGCTTGTGTAATCTACGTAAGCTATGACAGCCTGTCTTGAGCCCGGCTCCGAGTCGGAGTTCGATGCTTCCACGGAATCTTAGCCAGCGATGACTATCTTCTTCGTTTTGGCCATGCCGCCGCGAGAGTTTTTGGGGGACAATGCAAGCAACCTCAGGAGAAGTCCACCGGACAACTTATCTCGTAGGTTGCGTAATTCCAGATATCCTCCGAACTGGCCTTCGCAAACTGCAGCATCTCTAGTAAACAGTGCAGATACCATGCTGAACATTCCAAACCCACCATGACGGGCTTACAGTCTTCTGACGGTTCCGTGCGTATTATGAGCGTTTTGCGTTCCAGTATGAATTCTTTTCATAGATTGTTTTGGGAGCAGACGTCTTATATCTCATGCACAGGTCCCACTCCCCGTGATCCTCCCGACATTCACGATGCTTCTCATCACACCGACTCGCAACCAAATATCCTGTTGATTTGTTGAGCTCATGACATTGCTTGTCTGAGCATTTCGCGGCCCGGAAGAGGACATTGCTACTGCTGAGGATGCGAAGTGTTCCCAAACATCTACCCATCTCCAGCAGTAAGCCGCTTGAACATTTAATACGACATAGCTTAGGATGTCATCAATCTTGCCCGAGAAGTAAATGCGCCAAACCCCTTTGTCTTCTGGTTTCTACAACCTATCATGATATCACGAAGAACAAAGATGTCCTTCTAGCGTACGCTTGCCACTATCAAATGCTCACCTACAAAGGTAGCCTTGGAAGAGGCATCGTAACGCGCGATTGCTACCTTCGTTCGTTTAATGAGATCATACTCTCATCCACATCTTCTGGGGCATCACGCACACTCGTATTGCTCATACCGGGAAGATCTCTCGAAGTTTGTTACGCTGGTCACCTCTTTGATCGAGAACTCGGTTGCACTGATCTTTTGTGCGTTTCCAGAGACAGCAGCTGCATGACTTTTGTCAGTCTACGAGTGGTGAAGAGGTGTGCGCCGGCTGTCCAGCCATAGTCCAGAAGCACCTGAATACGAGGTTACGAAGGAGAAAGGACGTGGGAGACGACCCCTTGTGGTTCCGACTAGCCGTGCGATCATGAGCAAAAGATGGACGATACAGATGAGTGCGTTGACACTTCTTCGAACCAGTTTCCCCAGCCCTCGGTGTATACATTGCTTATTCATCCAGTAGTAACTTCAAGACGAAATGCCTTTCTCGTTGCATCAGTTGCTCTCGCTAGCTCTACGTCATAGGCATTGTCGTTTCCGACTCCCAGCCCATCGACTGAATCCCAAACAACGGTATCACGTTACACACCATAGCGGACTCACCAGTTCTTTGATTATCAAGGCTACTGAAGGCCCTCTTTGGGATCGGGATTTCCCATAATGAAGTCATGTCTTCCTTCCTTCAGCAATCAGTATAATAGCACGATTGAAACTGGGTTCATCCGTGGCGGACCACTTCGCTCACCCTGGGTAGTCTACTTGCGTCGTTTGTTCGCCAAGTGATTCCCCACCAATCCACGGACTGAAAGCCAGTATAGGCCGTTGGTCTGCCGATGCCATCATCCTTCGTGGTGCTCTCGTTGTGTCGGGCAATTCCGATGGTAGAACACTGCAAGGCTGCTACGGGCCGGTAAGGTTTATGAGAAATCTGGTAGTTCTAGGGAACTGACCTGGTTTCCGTGCTCTGATAGCTAACCATATCATCTACATTCACGAAGTACTGGTGAACAACCTGTAGTGGTAGCAGCGCTGCGTTCTCGAACAACCATCCACTCTGGATTGGAATTACTCAGACTCTGACCCTAACCCAGGCGATGCTTAGCGGTGTTGCTGCTGGTTTCTTTAGGTGCTATTTCGAGTCTGGCGCTGTTTTATTAAAACTTGGCGCATTGCTTCTTTCTCGTCGAGGCTTTTCGGGATGGTCCGACCGTTATGTTTGGACTGCATACAAGCAGTGAACAACAGCTGCAGCATACCGTAATACGCGGTGAGTTCACATCAGAATGACTATTTTCCTTTTATAGGCTCGTCTAAACAAGCCTAACTTCAAAAATAATTGCATGTTTACCTCGTCAGTTTTCAGTGTCCAAATATCTGGATCTGGGTGTTATGCATGGTGCACAAGAGCCTGACATTGATGGCTTAGACAATACTTGTCTAACTCAAGCCAAGACTACGTGACGACTGTAATCAGCAGAATTCGGAGCACTTGTAAGGGGCCGATCCTCCACGAAAATAGTGATCAATTGACTGTACACGAAAGCGGGGTAATTACAGGACGGTTGGTGCGCAAGCAAGGCGAAATGCAGATTCAGAGGAAGGTACAATACACGTGGAAAAAGTGGCGAGTCGTGTGTCTGTACTAAGATTATGGTCAGGGAATGTGAGACGCAATTGATAATAAAAAAACTCACATTGGTCTATCCAACTCGAGTCTACAGTCTAGTGGTTTCATGACTTCCAGATGAGGATGGCAAGTGATCCGACATAGAAATAGATAAAGTGCTTGGTTTCTGGGGAAGGTAGTTCAGATTAGGTTCCTTCCCGCGATGGACAGAAGGCCAAGAAAATTGTCAAAGATCGATGAAGGGTAACGGGACGCGAGACACCACGCCTGACGTTGGGACCGAGGACATAAATCATAATGAAACACGCACCATGAGTCACATAGCTGCCAAAGTTCTTTCCGACCACAACATGCCACGTAGCGCCATGTCGTCTGTCGAACTCCTTCTTGATTTGTGCAGCGATGTCCTTCTCAATGTTGTATTTCTCGAGAGCAGCGGTGGCGATTTCAACGCTCTCTAGCTGCATCTCTTCAGTCATGTCCACATTTTTAATGATAGCCTTGGGCCCGTTGGCAGCATTGTATTCCCTTGGGCTGGAGCCAGTGTCGGTGGATGCTACGACGTTTTCTGACATGGTAGTGAAGCAAGTGGGGTGATCTCTGATCTGGGATGTTTTTCAGCCTCGGGGGAGGTTATATATGTATTGAATATGCCTGCCTTCAAATTTGGGGGTGAGCAAAAGGACAGTCGCGCGCTTCCGCCGGGTGGTTGAAGTGAGAAATCACAATGAAAAGTTGTTGACTCTACACGTGGCTAAAATGGGTTGTTCTGTCTGAGATGCCCATGTCCACATGCTCTCTTGGAATGCATTCCGCACGTTTTTTGGAATAACTAATTACTAGGTCCCATATGCCGCGAGTTGATCCAGCAGTTCACCATGTAAAATTCCACGTTGCATTTTCGCTCCGCCCTTTTGCCCTTTCATGACGTCTCGGGGAAGTCTCGGGCGGCATTTTGCCATCTAGGCTGTGTCCATCGCAGGGTGTGCACATGCAACAGAACTTTCATTATTACAATCAGCATGTGTATCGACAGGTGTCCCTTGCCTATCTCCGCAGGGCTCACGTAGCTACTTTTTGTCAGTTCCCACTGCTTCATACTCCCCAGTGTCTCACTGGCTATTCGAAATAGAACATCTTGTCTCGCTAGGTGCCTTCCGTGGATGCTGGCTTTGCTGATGGGTAAGTAAAACAAGGTTTTGCTTTTGCCAATTGCTTGCTTATTTTTATTTTTTCTTGTCTTATGCAGACAGCTTCTCGAGGGAGCCTAGTCAAATCGGCATTGCGCCAGAGAAAGCAACCGCCGCAATGCGGTGAAACTACCAGCTTACACGCCAACGATTATAATCATTTCCGTTGGCCTGCACGATGCCCCCTCGCTTGATTGTGTGTGTATGCTGTACTGCATTATGTTTGCATCTGACAACCGTAATCAGGCATAATCTCGGTCGAGGTCAAATCCCTTCCAGGAGTGAATGAGTGACAAGTGTACATGCAAGATCGCGCAAGATCGAGGAACCGCAGCAGATAGTCACACGAGACTGTCAAACGTCCATCCAATTGGGTATTCCCAACCCGCGGGGACATGTACCTTGATCATCGACGTTAAGACAGCACGGTCCGCATATAAATCTCCCTAACAAACCCAGCGGGCATCTAATGATTACTGAATTTGGATGACTTCCCGCAGGCTTGAGACAGAATAAAGTCATTCGCTCTCGGATGGTCTGCCGTGGTGCCCATTTGCTCTCATTTTCAAATTCAACCCCCCTCGTAAGCTTCATGCACACGGCGAGCGAATGTTCAACGCTGAACGTCTATGCACTTCCCACTGTCGTATCGACTCACAGGAGCAAGCACGACACTGCTGAATGACGCATCCTTTCTCTCTATTCTTGGTCGACGGCAGTCAGGAACAATCATCCTCGGTCAGGAGCGTTGGTGCGATCTTATCGTCCTAGTCCCCGCATCTCCATCCTCATCGAGATTATCGTCTTCTCTTCATCATCTGCAAATTGTTTGATAAGATGATCAAGAGAGGCTATCGGTGTTTAAATCGCTACCCGGGTTTTCGATATAATCTATTCCGCACTTTATACCTTACGGGCAGTCATACATGTTCGATCTCTTCTGACTTGTATAAGTCACATCGGATTGCAAAGGTCAATGTGCTTGTGGCTTTCACGCACACGCTGTTTGTCTCGTACCGTACTTTTTGTAGCGACAGCGGTGGTACTTCAAATTTGTTGCATGTGTAACTGACCGTTCGAGCAGGAGCCGGCGGTAGGTACCTGGGTAGCTGCCGGTGAGTCTGATGTATATCTTTTGTGGCGTACTTAACACGTCCAACATTTAGCTTACATGTAAATGTCGTCATTTAGTCGTGCATTCACTTTCCCAGTCCTCCAAGGTATGCGCAACGTTGCGCTCTATTCTGGGCTTGCCGTATTCGGAAAGTGTCTAAAGTTTTGCCCCCACTCCAGTGTGAGTATATCCACGCCACAGAAATCCACGCCTCTGCGGTAGACGACTCGCCTCTCTGCCATTAAACGTTCCATGTGCTCCAACCACTGAATCGACAGTAATTCCTGAAAGATTCATGCGTATGCATACACAATGCATACTAAGTGCTGCAAGGTGCTGCATCTGACTCGGATCGGAACTTCGGAAGGCCGTCTATCCTCTCATGTGACTTAACGCGCGTTGGGTGCATATGGCAGGCTTGTCAGTTGCACACGTTATCTTATCTGTCTGCAATGCGCCCCGACGACAGGAAGCTCAGTGCTCTTCTCCATAGGATCACCATGAGCCCAACAGCACAGATGTCAGAGCCTTTCGCTGATGAAAAGGCACCTTTGGTCACAGAGCTTGGATGGCAAGCGACTGATGACAGTCGAAATCACAAGCGTCAACGCAGCGCTTTGCGCTCGAAGATACTCGGTCTCGCATGTTTTCTGAGTCTTGCTTTACTTGCGCATCGTTTCTGGCCCTCTCTTACCTCCGCTGCCTTTCCTACTCACAAGGGATCCCCGGTCGATGTGGATTCTATGTGCCCACAAGTCTCTGCTATCTCCCCTTCGAGCTATGCGCCGCTAATCGATAGTCTCGACGAAGAGTATGGAACCGAAGAGTTCAAGCTCAAGGCATACGAGTCTTTGGGAGGCGCTGTCAGGATTCCGTGAGCATTCGCGTATTAGGGGTGATTTACATCGTTCAATGTGGAAGTATAGGACTGTATGCTATGATGACCTTGGCACCCCAGAAGAGGATCCTCGATGGAAAATATTCTCTAAATTCCACACGTACATTGAAAACCGTTTCCCAAAGGTGTATGTAGCATATAGTGCTGTCACTATCCCCTACTGATAGCAAAACAAGCCACGCCACACTACAGCGCACTGAAGTGGCGACTTACGCACTTGTCTATCACTGGCAAGGAACGGACGCGTCGTTGAAACCCCTCCTCTTGGCAGCACACATGGATGTAGTCCCTACAAACGCTGCAACTGAAGGTGACTGGATCAACCCTCCCTTCTCCGGTTATTACGATGGTGAGTGGATCTGGGGGAGAGGCAGCTGCGACGATAAGCCCGGAGTCATCGGCAGCATGTGAGTGATAAAAATAGCACAAACACGATGGCGGTGCTGAAGATTTCGGGCAGGACGGCCATCGAGACCCTTCTTGAGCGAGGGTTCAAACCTACAAGAAGTATCATCTTAGCTTATGGCATTGATGAGGAACGTGGTGGGCCTACTGTAAGTGCTTTTTTTTTTTTCCGAACACGTCAGACTTGACGTGTTGTTGCAGGGGGCTGCTGCAATTGGAGAATACCTTGTGAAGACATATGGAAAAGATTCCATCTCGATGATTGTTGACGAAGGAGGTAAGTTGGCCCTTTGACCGAGTGGAGTGCAAATTTTCAATTCCATCAAGGAGGTTATTACGACCAGAGTGGTACAATCTTTGCTTCTCCCGCAGTCGCGGAAAAAGGATACTTGGATGTCCGTATGGACGTCCTTACACCCGGAGGACACTCGAGTAGGCCTCCTAAACATACCGTAAGGATGCTATTGTACACTCAGCGAGGTGTCTCATAAGTGCGCAGGGTATTGGAATTCTCGCCGGGATTGTTACTGAGCTGGAGGAAAACCCGCACGTCCCAGAGCTTGCGCGTGACCGAACTTATTATCAGAGTTTGCAGTGCAGGGCGAAGTACGATGCTGGGTTCCCCTCCGATATGCGTAAACTTGTCCTCGAATCGCAGTCCAGCGATGAGAAATTGCGAGAGCTGGAGAAAAGGCTTGACGATTTTGATCCGGCATACTCTGCTTCGGCAGGTACAACTCAGGCCGTCGGTGAGTAAAACAAGGTCATCTCGTATAAAACCTCGAAGGAACTGTTGGTCAGATCTCATCTATGGTGGCGTCAAGGTTAATGCACTGCCAGAAGCTGTTTACGCCATTGCGAACCACAGAATCGCAGACCACAGGTATGTAGTGTGCGTCTTCATGCAAGCCAATATACACACCTTAGTCTGCCAGTTCTGTTTCCGAACTTCAAGGCCGATTTGCGGACATCGTCGCACCTGTTGCGGCAAAGTACAACATGTCACTGGATGCATTTGGCATGGCAGTGGGCCTCGAGGCGCCTACGTGGGGTCAGATCAAGCTCTCTGATGCATTCGAATCAGCGTTGGAACCGGCACCTGTTACCCCAATTACTGGAAGCGGTCCATATGACCTTCTTTCGGGCACCGTCTTGTCCACGTTGAAGACCAACCTCCGTACGGACAACCAACCCGATGATGCTGTCATTTCACCTGGTCTTAACCTAGGCAAGTCAGAACCTTAGTCTTCATATCGATCAAAATGTAACGCATCCATCTGGTAATCGTAGGTAACACGGGTAGGTGTGGCGCTTACACGCGCCTTGATGACTAGATCACGGAAATAACCTGAAACATGTGCTTTGCAGACACCAGGCATTACTGGAGCCTTACTAAACACATTTTCCGATATGGCCATCGTGGTGCCGCTGATGGCTATAATGGAGCCCATACCATAAATGAAGGTGCGGAGGCTGCCGGACTACGTGTTATTTTACTCAATACGAGTGCTTCCTCTAGCCATAAGAGCAGAGGGCTTCTTGGAACAGATTCGCTTCTTTACGAGGTTGATACTGAATGCTGATGAAACGGACCTCCTGGAATAAATTTGAGCACGGAGTGGGATGAGTCCGGGATATTTAAAGTAACCCCTATGCCGCTTGTTGTGTCCCATGGAGCCGACCTACAATAGAGTCGTGAATCTTGTTGAACAGAGTTTTATCAAGTAACGTGTAAGAAATATACAGGTTGTTTTGTCGATTTCCGCCGCAAGAAAAACTTCCGTTGGGGTTGTTACATAAAGATACTAGCTATCAGGCCTGGACCACCCTAAGTAGCTTGCCGTTGTGATAAATGGTGCCAGTCAAGGTCAAGACTGTCAAGTATAGTCGAGAGTGTTCCAGACGAGGGGGAAAGTCGTTATCGTCACCGATAACATTTGACTGCCATTATTCATGGCAGGTTTCAGAAAACCATTTGGTCACAAGAGCCTACGATTGTTAATGTTTACGTAATGAAAAGTTACTTTGGGGTACGGTAAAATGAGGTAAAATAGGTGACACAAGTCCCCATCATAGTATACGCTGTCCGACTCCTTTTCTCCTTCCTACCACAACACCCATTTCCCCCCCGCTGGCAGCCCACTTTGTCGGCGAATTTAGTCTATCCAACTCTCAATAACTGTCAGTAGTGATGTCGGCCTATGACCACTCGAAAGTAGCCCAGTTCATAGGTTCGCGTCATTGAACTCCGAAACACGCGTTTTGGGTGCTCATTTTGCTTCCAGGTGGTAACTCGCTAGACAAGGCTCCCGCTGGCCGTGTCACAGACTTTGTAAAGGCTCATGGCGGCCATACAGTCATCACGAAGGTATGTCCCGCACCTCCCCTCCAGTTTCTTTGAACAGTTCTTGATGATTTTGATCCGCCTTTGTCTTTTCTAGGTCCTCATTGCAAATAACGGTACGCCTTAGATGAGAGGATCATGGGAAGGCTTCCTGATGATTCACCAGGTATCGCTGCTGTTAAGGAGATTCGTTCGATCCGCCAATGGAGTTATGAAACATTCGGAACGGAGCGAGCTGTCGAGTTCACGGTCATGGCAACCCCTGAAGACCTCAAAGTAAACGCTGAGTACATCCGCATGGCAGATCAGTATATCGAAGTTCCAGGAGGATCAAACAATAACAATTATGCCAATGTCGACCTAATCGTTGATGTTGCTGAACGTGCTGGCGTGCATGCAGTTTGGGCAGGATGGGGTCACGCATCTGAAAACCCTAGGCTACCAGAGAGTCTCGCTGCTTCGAAAAACCGCATTGTTTTCATCGGTCCCCCAGGAAGTGCCATGAGGAGCTTGGGTGACAAGATATCAAGTACGATCGTCGCTCAGAGTGCAGATGTTCCATGTATGGCTTGGTCTGGCTCTGGCATCTCTGAGACTACTCTATCGGAACAAGGTTTCGTGACTGTTCCTGACAATGCATACAAGGATGCTTGTGTCTTTAGCGTCGAGGAAGGTGTGGCCAAGGCCGAAGCCATTGGATACCCAGTTATGATCAAGGCTAGTGAAGGTGGAGGAGGAAAGGGCATTCGTAAAGTCGATCGTTCGGATGCGTTCAAGAATGCATATCACGCCGTCGCAGGAGAAATTCCAGGTACGGTAATGTAATCTGTCTTGAGCGTCACTAATTAAATATTTCTAGGATCCCCGATCTTCATCATGAAGCTTGCTGGGCAGGCACGACACTTAGAAGTTCAACTGCTCGCTGATCAGTATGGCAATGCCATTTCTTTGTTCGGACGTGACTGTTCCGTTCAGCGTCGTCATCAGAAGATTATCGAGGAAGCACCTGTCACCATTGCAAAGGAGGATACATTTGAGCAAATGGAACGCGCAGCTGTCCGACTGGCAAAACTGGTTGGATATGTCAGCGCAGGAACAGTTGAATGTATGCGCTCCACTTGTACCCGTTGAATTTGAATGTACTAACGCATTCCCTTATAGATCTCTATAGTCATGCAGAGGACGTTTTCTACTTCCTTGAGCTGAACCCCCGTTTGCAAGTGGAGCATCCAACCACCGAAATGGTTTCCGGTGTCAACTTGCCAGCAGCACAACTGCAAGTAGCCATGGGCATACCTCTCCACAGGATCCGTCACATCCGCACTCTTTACGGCGTTGCTCCTAATGCCTCCTCCGAGATCGATTTCGACCTAGTGAAGCCCGAGTCGAATCAGCTTCAACGCAAGCCACGTCCCAAGGGTCACGTTGTCGCAGTTCGTATCACTGCCGAGAACCCTGATGCTGGATTCAAACCTTCATCCGGATCTCTGCAAGAACTCAACTTCCGTTCCAGCACGAACGTGTGGGGTTACTTCTCCGTCGGCACAGCGGGTGGTTTGCACGAGTTCGCTGATTCCCAATTTGGTCATATTTTCGCGTACGGTGAGGATCGCTCAGAGAGTAGGAAGAACATGATTGTCGCGTTAAAGGAGCTCAGCATTCGTGGAGACTTCCGAACTACCGTCGAGTACCTCATCAAGCTCCTTGAGCTCGATGCGTTCACCGAGAACACCTTCACCACCGGATGGCTAGATACCCTCATCAGCAATAAGCTCACCGCCGAGCGTCCTGATGCTACCCTTGCTGTCGTCTGTGGTGCCGTCACGAAGGCTCATCTCGCTGCTGAGGCCTGTCTCAGCGAGTACAAGCGCATCCTTGACAAGGGTCAGGTTCCCGCTCGTGACCTGCTCAAGACTGTCTTTGGCGTCGACTTCATCTACGAGAACACAAGGTACAACTTTACTTGCGCGCGTTCCTCAAAGAATATGTGGACTCTTTTCTTGAATGGTGGCCGGACCATGGTTGGCGCACGTCCGCTGGCTGATGGTGGATTACTCATCATGCTGAATGGTCGGAGTCACTCCGTTTATTGGAGGGAGGAAGTAGGCGCACTGCGTCTCATGGTCGACGCGAAGACGTGTTTGATTGAGCAGGAGAATGATCCCACGCAACTCAGAAGCCCAAGCCCTGGGAAGCTCGTCAGGTTCCTTGTCGATAGTGGTGACCACATCAACGCTGGTGAAACATACGCAGAAATTGAGGTAAACATTCCATACACTCCACGTTTCAGCGTCTGAGGTTGTTGGTCCTAGGTCATGAAGATGTACATGCCGCTCGTGGCTGCTGAGGATGGTGTTGTCCAGTTCGTTAAGCAGCCTGGTGTCAGTCTTGAGCCCGGTGACATTCTTGGTATCCTTACCCTCGACGACCCAGCCCGTGTCAAGCATGCTAAGCCCTTCGAGGGTCTGCTCCCTCCCATGGGTCTCCCTGGCATCATTGGCAACAAGACCTATCAGCGTTTCGTTCGTTGCCAAGGTACTCTGAATGACATCCTTGAGGGTTATGACAACCAGGCGATCATGGCCTCCACCTTCAAAGACCTCATCGAGGTCCTGCACGACCCCGAACTCCCGTATTCTGAAGTCAACGCCATCTTATCTGCGCTGTCTGGTCGCATGCCTACAAGACTTGAAGAGGGCATCCGTGGCGCTATCGAGGCTGCCAAGTCGAAGAGCGACGCTCATGAGTTCCCCGCCGTGCGCATCAAGAAGGTGCTCGAGCACTATGTCCAGGACTCGATCTTGCCCCACGACAGGGCGATGTTCCGCACACAGCTCAGCGCTCTGTATGATGTCCTCGAGCGTTTCATGGGTGGTATGAAGGGTCACGAGATGCACACGATCGCCGACCTGCTTTCTGCATATGAGGCGACCGAGAAACTCTTCGGTGGAAGCATCGAGGCTCGTGTCCTCACCCTCCGGGAGCAACACAAGGACGATCTCGACAAGGTTGTTGCACTTGTACTCAGTCACACGAAGGCGCAGAGCAAGTCAAAGCTAGTGCTGGCCATCCTTGATTATGCCAAGAGCAGTAGTCTGCCCGTTTCGAATACAGAAAGCCGACTATACCAGGTCATCAATGATCTTGCAGCCCTTGAAGCCAAGTAAGGTTTGAATCATTCTCTCGTTATGATTGCTCACCAAGGACTCCAGGTCGTCCACCTCCGTTTCTCTCAAGGCTCGCGAGGTTCTCATTCTCGGGCAGATGCCGTCATATGAAGAGCGTCTCATTCAAATGGAGGCTATCTTAAAAGCTTCGGTTACTTCAAGCTTTTATGGGGAATCCGGCGTTGCTAACAGGTAAGAAGTCAAGCTAATTATTTGTGACTGTGGCTAACGGCTTCCTTAGGACACCATCGCCTGAGATTTTAAGAGAGTTAAGCGACTCGCGTTACACGGTCTACGATGTCCTCCCTGCGTTCTTCTCGCACACCGACCCAGTTGTCACGATGGGTGCGTTTTTCACGCTGAACTTTGTTGCAGACATTCTGACTTAGTACATTCTGTACAGCTGCCTTCGAGGTCTATATCCGACGTGCCTACCGCGCTTACTCACTTCTCTCCATTGACTACGATGAGGGTGACGGTCTGGACGATGGCGAATTGCCGAGCGCTGCCACCTGGAGGTTCAACCTTGGTCAATCTCACTCTCCGCCGTCGACTCCAGGTATTACTTTACCGTAAGTTTACCACAGAGCGGCTGCTTCATTGGCTGACTCACTTTATCATAGTGATCCCCGCCGCCAGGGCTCCGTTAGCGATTTGACGTACCTCATCAGTCGTAGCCAGTCTCAGCCCGTTCGGAGTGGCGTTATTTCATCTTTCTCCAATCTCGCTGCCATGGAACGAGGCTTCGAGAAGGTTGCGGACCTCTTACCTATATTTGACGTCGAGGAATTCCGCCAGCGCTATGGCAGCACCCAACCACCTAACGTGATGAACCTGGCGCTCCGTATCTTTGACAACGCTGATGACAACTCCGAAGAGATATGGGCAGAGCAGTTGACAAAGTTCGTCAACGAACATGATGCCACACTTGCAAAGCGTGGTGTTCGTCGAATCACGATTATGATCTGCCGCCGCGGACAATACCCCATGTACCACACCCTCCGCAGCTTTAACGGCTCATGGGTCGAAGAGCAAGCCATCCGTAACATTGAGCCGGCTCTTGCTTTCCAGCTGGAGCTAAGCCGTCTTTCCAACTACAAGCTCACCCCCTGTTTCGTCGAGGCCAAGCAGATTCACATTTACCATGGTGTTGCTCAGGAGAACCAACTGGATAACCGCTTCTTCATTCGCGCGCTTGTCCGTCCGGGACGCCTGCGTGGCACGATGAGCACCGCAGAGTACCTCATTTCTGAAACCGATCGTCTTGTCACCAGCATTCTCGATGCGCTAGAAGTCGTCAGTGCACAGCACCGGAATGCTGACGTCAACCACATCTTCATGAATTTCGTCTACAACCTCGCGGTCACATATGAGGATGTATTGATGGCTATCGCTGGATTCATAGAAAGACACGGAAAGCGGCTGTGGCGTCTCCATGTTACTGGTTCCGAAATTCGTATTGCTCTAGAAGATAACGAGGGCAACGTTACCCCCATTCGCTGCATCATAGAGAACGTATCTGGATTTGTAGTCAACTTCCACAGCTATCAGGAGATCACGACAGACAAAGGCACGACTATCCTGAAGTCCATAGGAGACAAGGGCCCTCTACACCTCCAGCCCGTCCACCAGGCATACCCAACCAAAGAGTCATTGCAACCCAAGCGATACCAGGCACATCTTATCGGTACCACCTATGTCTACGACTTCCCTGAGCTCTTCTCCAAAGCCTTGTACAACCTCTGGATCAAGGCTCGCGCGACAGATTCTTCCTTGAACTTGCCGAAGAATACTCTACAGGCAAAGGAACTCGTGCTTGACGAGCATGATGAACTCGCGGAAGTCGAGCGTGCTCCGGGCAACAACACCTTCGGTATGGTGGCGTGGGTATTCACTCTCAGGACGCCCGAGTACCCCGACGGGCGTAGAGTGGTTGTGATTGCTAACGACATCACCTACAAAATCGGGTCGTTTGGCCCCATTGAAGATCAGTTCTTTTATCTCGTCACCAAGTACGCACGTGAACACGGCCTTCCTCGCATTTACTTGTCTGCCAATTCCGGCGCTCGCATTGGCTTGGCAGAAGAAGTGATGGGGCTCTTTTCGTGTGCCTGGAATGATGACGCGCACCCCGAGAAAGGCATCGATTACATCTACCTGACTCGAGAGAATTACTTGAAGGTTCAAGAGAAAGCTGCTACATCTGTGCTCACATCTGAGATGCGGGTCAACGGCGAGCTACGCTACAAGATCACCGACATCATTGGTTTGCAGGACGGTCTAGGTGTCGAGTGTTTGAAGGGATCAGGTCTTATCGCTGGTGAAACATCACGAGCATACGACGACATCTTCACCATCACGTTGGTCACCGCTCGATCAGTTGGAATTGGAGCCTATCTCGTACGTCTTGGAGAGCGTGCAGTGCAAGTTGAAGGCCAGCCTATCATCCTCACTGGTGCTCAAGCTCTGAACAAGGTGCTCGGACGGGAGGTGTACACTTCCAACCTGCAGCTTGGAGGGACGCAGATCATGTACAAGAACGGTGTATCGCATCTCACCGCTAGCAGCGACTTGGAGGGAGTCACGCACATCTTACAGTGGTTATCCTATGTTCCAGAGTCAAAGGGCGATTCCCTTCCTGTTCGCGAAACTTCAGATTCATGGGATCGCGATATCGTTTTCACACCCACTAAGGCCCCGTATGATCCTCGCTGGTTCATTGAAGGCAAAGAAGACGAGCAGACGTCGAAGTGGCTTCCCGGCTTCTTCGACAAGGGGTCTTTCCAGGAGACACTCGGTGGGTGGGCTCAGACTGTTGTCGTTGGCCGCGCACGTCTGGGTGGTATTCCTATGGGTGTTATCGCTGTTGAAACCCGAACAATTGAACGCATCGTTCCTGCAGACCCTGCTAACCCAGCATCGTTTGAGCAACGGGTCATGGAGGCAGGCCAAGTCTGGTACCCCAATTCAGCCTACAAAACCGCTCAAGCTATCTTCGATTTCAACCGTGAAGGACTCCCTCTTATCATCTTCGCCAACTGGCGTGGGTTCTCTGGTGGTCAGCAGGACATGTACGACGAGGTGCTCAAACAGGGTTCCAAGATCGTCGATGGCTTGTCCGCTTACAAGCAGCCTGTCTTCGTCTACATTGTCCCCAACGGTGAACTGCGCGGCGGGGCCTGGGTCGTTCTTGACCCCTCTATCAACCCGGAGAAGATGGAGATGTATGCGGATGTTGATGCTCGTGCTGGTGTCCTCGAGCCAGAAGGTATCATTGAGATTAAGATGCGCCGAGACAAGATCTTGGCGTTGATGGAACGCCTTGACCCGACGTACGCCGAGCTTAAGCGAGCCAGCAAGGATACAACCAAGACTGCCGATGAGAGAGCGCAGGCAACAGAAGCTCTGGCCGACAGGGAAACCTTCCTTCAGCCCACATATAAGCAGCTGGCTCTGCTCTATGCAGACCTCCATGAGTAGGTGTTCCCATTTCAGAGAATGTTCTTGGTCTAATTTACGTTCAGTCGCACGGGGCGAATGGAAGCCAAGGGCTGTGCGAAAGCTGCCGTATGGAAGGATGCCCGGAGGTACTTCTATTGGGCTCTTCGTGCCCGCATCGCACGCTCCGATCTGCTTGAGCTGATCGAAGGCGTCAACCCCGAATTGGAGCCTGAGGAACGTGCCACGTTATTAGATTCACTCATTCCTGCTACTGGCTTGTCTGACAACCGTGCTTTGGCCGAAGTCCTTGAGCAGCTCAACATCACGCCAACCCTGGTGAAACTTAAGACTGACCATCTACTTAACCATTTCACCGAGGTTGCAGAGGATGACCGCAAGGCTTCCCTGGACGGTCTTGTTCGCATCATAGATAGCCTTTCAGATGACGAGAAGGTGTTTGTGCAATCTGCCATACAGAACTCCGTGCGCTTTGCTGGTAAGTTGATCACATTGTCCTGTTGGATTGACTCTGACATTATGCGCTTCAGGACCTCCTTCGTACTCTAACTAGAGAAGAATGCTGTCTTCTGACTTTTCTACCACATTTGTGTTACAATACTCTTGCTTCCCACTCTGCTACACATAATACCTCGCACATGTTGCATAGATCTATACAATACAATCGTCTGAAAACAACCTAGTCGGAAGAATGACCAATTTATAGTTCTGTACATGTCATCATGAGAATTTGCGTGAGTAACTATGATTTCGAATTCTGAATTCTCCTGAATGCCACCACGCACTCGGAGGAAGATGTACTCCGAAGTTCGAACGAATTGCAGCCTGTGGCAGATCTCCCAGTGACTGTCTTCAATTTTAGTGGGGAAAAAGCACAGCCCAAGGACGGCATTGAAGACATACTGCGCTCCAGTCGTACCGTCGAGCGCAGGCGATTTTGCATATGCGACGACCCTCGCAAGGTCCTACTGGCTTGCCATACTAGTTGACCTTCTGGGGTACTCTAGTGGAATGTGACGTCCGAAGGCGAACGGAGATTTATGCACCGTTCTCGAGAGTCGCGCATTCCTCTCTGCACACACTTCAAAGTACTGTGAGGCAAGAAACGGGATTCTAAAAAAAGAAAACAAAAAGACAACGTTTGGATCGTTTGTCTGTAGATGATGATAAATATAAGATTTGATATATATTACTTACTGAAGATACCGAGGTTTGAATCCGTTTGACGCCCGTTCCTAAGGTAGGCTGCTGATTTTAGTGGTGCTCGTTGGTCCGCGATGTTCGACTGCAGTGACTGACAGAGCTCTCTTCTGTGGAAAACCACTACCAGGTGCGTACTGGTGTGTCATGCATAATTTGGTATCCCGGTGTAATATAAACACCGAATAAAGTCAAGGCAGGCATACATCCGTACCACATCACGTAGTCTTCCCTGTTAGAAGGAGGAAGATAGTTATTCCTTAATTTACTATATGCAAAAAGAAGCTGAAACATTCTTACCGTAGAAGCAAAGAGGACAAGGCGAAAGATGCAGGGGAAATACTACTTATATCGTAATGCAGTCTCCCCAATAGGAGGAAGATAGCTGTTCCTTCTGATGGTGTACTATATGCAAACAGAGGCTGAACCATTCCTGCCGGAGAAGCGAAGAGAGTATGGCGAAAAGATGTCGAGAACATACTGGAGAAAAGGTATAAATACCGGACGTGCAGTTCTATACGATCCAGTTTGAGACCTTCACAAACATGACATTCACTCTGCCTCTTTGGATATTCATAATCTGGTTATTGCAGTTTTCACCTATCTCGGTGTATAATTGGCACTGCAAGTAACGGACGCTGTGGAGTAAAGATTAGACGTCACCCGGTGATTCAAGTGTAACCAACGTAACTGCCATAGGTAGATCATTCTGAGTTCCATCCGAATCGTTGAGATGTAAAGTATGTAGGTCTGTTGGAACATGTGATGGTCGTAGAGAATACCAGCTCAGAGTCAAAGCACATTCGAATAGAGCACAAGTGCCAGCAATGTTGTATGAGGTAGAAAAGTCCTGTGAAAGTGAGAGATTGCGGAACCAGCCAATGATTCCCATATCCAAAGTAAAAAAAAATTGAGTTCGAGCGCTTCGACGCTGAAACATTGGCGTTTGAAGTGGAGAACCAATTGGAGATCTAACTCAGACATTGGGGGACTCGAATCGAATTGAATGCCAGCCCCCCAAAACCGTGAGGTCTGGTTCATTAACGAGCTCCACCACGGGATGGGCGGTGAGGCTTCGCCTGAGCACGGCCTTTGATGCGGATCTGGATACTGAAAATACAGGCACAAAAGTCGGAGGCGAGTTGGGAAGGCACTTATCAGTGTATCAGCTGGTTGATGGGAGCTAGGTGACTATTCTCGGTGGGTGCCATCAGCGGTTGAACAAAGGTCTTTTAAGCAGTGCTGGTCCATGGCATCAGAGGAGTCACCGTGACATATCATTTGGATCCAAAATGAAGACGGACATCAGCTCACCAACTCTCCTTTCGTTATTCTTCTAACGACCTTTGAGTTGAACATCAAGTGCAGACCACGGTGAAGGCTTTGGGGACTGACGCTTCCAAGTGGCGCCCGCTACGATACGTGGTCGAAGCGATCACCGATCACTTATGAAGGAAGTTCTGATTAGGGTTTACTAATCTGTTGGATTTTGGATTCACATCGGATATGATGCGAGCGCAGTCCCGCTTTCAAGTAATACGAACCATGGACTATCAGTCAGCGTGCACAGGTACTTAATGGACTGGTTATTGTTAATTAGAAGTTTAGTATAAAATACCAGTAATATAGATCAAAGATGGTCGGGTCGAAATAAAGACATTTCTCTCCCGTGAACTTCATTCCACAACATCAAGTTGCAGCTCACCACAAGTTTACAAGGTCATAATATTGCCCGTGCGTGGAGGAGTTCCATAAATCATGCCATGGGCTTGTTCGGAACCGATAGTACGACATCATGATTCATTTGAATTTTGCTTGACCGCGGCGGTGCTTGCCACCTCGCGGAGTCACTGCGGGAACGACTAGAAAATGACCCGACGTAATGTCCGCTATCGTTGAGTATCACATTCAAGTGCAACGTTACAATGATGTCAAGTCACGAAAAGAAGCTTTCTCTAGGCTAATCAATTAAAACTCCTCTAGCCATCGTCCCCCATGTTGAAGGGTTTGACCATGCCGATCTATTCGAGGCTCATGGTGATATCAAATAACCCGCGAGTATCCTCATGGTACTACGTTGATTGTGGGGCCTTTCCGACGATAATATTGTATGACTTTATATTCCGATACAGAAAATCTTTTTTATACATCATGACTATATCCTTCTTCTCACTAGTCCTCTGATGGTACAACTGGGATCAGTTTTCTTTCATGTTAGGCTCTATCCTCCAAGAAGTTCGGCGCTTCGTTGTCCCATTGTTGGCTATCTCAAGTCAGCTGGCGATGGTTGAGCGCTTGTTATGCTGTGAGTGCGCAAATCCGTGTGCTTTATAAGATTTACATGACTAGAAGAAGCCTTGCAGGTCGTAGCTCGGGTATGATTTGGTCCGAAGATACTAGACGTCCAGGCCCGAATTGAAGGTAAAGTAGCAATTTCAATTTCTGAATATGGGGCTCTTGCTGTTACCAACATCACACCTATCTTCGGGCTGCACACAGCATCAAGATTTTTGACAGCGTTTGCCGCGGTGTTTCGTTAGCAACAAATCCATGTTAGTACATTCATCTCAAGGTCGAACATGAATGCCGTGAAGTAAGCTGAGCATCTAGTAGGCCGACCCCGTTCTGACAATTCAAACGGCGGGAAGCCCCGAGTGCTGACTAGATAACAACCATATACATGCCCGTAGTATAAAAACAGCACACTGGCAGGTTCTTGCTTGAAGGCTTTGATCTTCTCCCTGTTAGTAAGTACACTCTGGATTTGCATCTACCCTGCATTACTCAACTTTCTGGAAATCATCAAGCATCCCCAATGACCCCTCGTGACGACTTCGCCTCTCCCGATTCACCACAAACGTTACGCCTCCACGGACAGGCCCTCAATGGCCATGTCCGGAGGGTGTGGTGTGTTGCCCCTTTCCCCGACAACGAACGTATTGTGAGCGCCTCCGATGACGACTCCGTCATTGTTTGGAACCTGAGAACGAAGGAGAAAGAACGCCATTGGTTTCACGAGGGTGGTGCTACCACTGTCGCAGTATCTCCTGATGGCAAAAGGGTTGTCAGTGGGGGCCGCGATTATGCTCTCAGGCTCTGGGATGCAGAGTCTGGGAATCCTCTCTCCGGTCCATGGAAGCTGCACGAAGACAGAGTTTGGTCCGTAGCATGGTCTCCAGACGGGAGTCGCATTGCGTCGTGCTCAGCAGACAACAATCTCATAATATGGAATGCTCGCACAGAATCGCCATCAGGGGAACCTTTCCTCAGACCTATCCCAACAGGACATGGTGTCGTACGCGCCCTCGCTTACTGCCCCAAGGGGGGAAGAATTGCTACCTGCGGGCACGACTCTACGATAAAAATTTGGGACGATGCAGGGGGCCTACACAAAACCCTAACTGGCCACACCGAGCGCGTCTTGTCGGTTGTTTGGACCAAGGATGGGAATAGGACCATCTCCGGATCTACCGATGGTACTGTTCGAGTATGGGATCTCGAGCAAAATATGGAATGCGTGACACTAGCACATACCAGTTCCGCGATAGGATGCGTTGCGGTCTCAGACCACGTTTATGCAGCTGTATCCACGAACAACACAATTGTCCTATGGAATCCGAAGACTCATCAGCGTCTTAATTACTCATTCGAGCTTCCTAAGCGCGATGAGGTGCATTGTGTTGCGTTCACACCCAATGGAATTACTCTCGTTGTGTGTACCGAGGAGTCTGGTGTATACACCTTCGATATTGGGGAAATCATCCGGGGGTTGGAAGGGTGGATCGAGATGCTGTAAGTTGTAAAATATTATTATGACTAACATTGCACTCACGTTATTGTTCCTGGTAGGATACGTTCAACAAAATCAGTGATGTCAGGATTCAAACCATCAAACAATGCATGAAACTGACACAACTGTGCGTAGATTACCGTCGTGGAACTTCATCTCGGAGACACTGGATATGATCTCGAACTCCTTCCGCAAATAGTACGTCGATCTGTTCAAGTTGATCTCACTGAGTAACGTTACAAACCCCTTATCAGGAAACTTGGCACTAGAATTGATGAACTGGCGTGCTGCTGAACGGCCTCTACTTTTTTGAACATATTTATTGTCTTTTAGGTTCTGTCGGACATACCCCATCCCACAGGTTTGCACTAACTGTCTTCCCTGGTGCTCCCTCCGCTGATTAGTTACACTACCACACCATAGCATTCATCGTCGTGTTCAGGCTGAGCCAAAATTTGAGTTACTGTGAGTCATTCCGGGGTCGCTGTGCCATTTTTAACTAACTGTGTTAAAACTTAAAAGGTTCGAAAGTCGTCCCACCTTGCTGTTTGTCTTTAAGTTCTCTGGAATACTGCATGCTGGTGTTGTTCAACTCTTTATTAGTTATTTGTTAAGTACTAGATGTTTGTTTCTCCCCGTACCAGCTACATATGATTCTGGCTTGAGAATGCGCATTACTTAGCTGGAAAGACAGAGAGAGCGACATACGCCGTGTACGAATCCAACAGTCCAAAGTGTGCAAATGCGACCCTTTGTCTCAGCTCCAGAGACAACTCAGCCTTACTATTAACCACATCCACTGGCAGGGCATCATCATGATGCAACGCTCGTGCAGCCCAGGTTCAATCCGGTAGTTCAACGCGAAAGAAAGCACTGTAGAACATATCGATCATGATGACATTGGAGTCATCAGTGTAGCCCATCATCCCACCAACGTTCTTGAACCCAGATATCTGCAACCCACAACTGAACTGCGTGATCGCATCCAGCTAAACCATGAACCGACTGGTCTCGGAGAGGGAGAGTTGGCAAACTAAACTCCATTGGACCAAGGTTAGATGATATCGGGAATTAATAGTGACCCATCAGGAATTGAGTGGTCGGTGGGCGTTCTGTGTTGCGTAAGCCATCGGATGGAACCATCCATGGTCTTTGAAGACTCGGATGATGAACGGCTGGCGCAATGACATCAACATACCAGGCATCGCAGAATGTCTTTCAGCTACTCGCCAATAAGGTTGGACTTCCTCGATGCCGAAGAGATGCATGTTTGGAAAGTGATCGACAACTTGGTGATGGTGCCTAAGGTGCGATTGCGAGTACGCTTCTGACACGATGATAGCGTGGCATGACGGTATGCTTGTGACGAGCATGCCCTGCGTTCCTTCCAGCAGACAAGAAGGTGAAGGACGTGGGCAGGGCATGCAGTCCGAGCTCAGTTTTTCCCCTCCTTCACTGGTGTGATACCGGAAGATGTATGCCCGGAGAAGCTCTCCCCCACTCCATTACCTCTACGGCTTTATTAATATCAGGCTCTCGTAGACGCGGTGTAGCAGCTGCAAGAAATGCCGAGAGATGCTCCACTGGCTCAGCCGTATGCGCCGCAGATATATGCAATTACGGTGTCAAGATCCCCGATTTCCTCAGCGATCGAAGCGCACGCTAGTGCAATCTGGAGGCGGCATAATGTATCACTGGCAGGACTACCGAAGGATTGCCTGTGCCAATCTTTGAGCTTTGAAGCGGTATTTTGATCCTTCTTTATCGTATTTTCCGCTATGCCATAAAGGCTAAGGTAGCTGAAAGGGATTGTTAGCTGCATTCAGAGTCACGACATCGCTTTGCTCAGTACCGCGTCCAGTAGTGGGCAGGTCGATGAGCGCTTTCGCTAGCTTATCAATCGACTTCCAACATATAAATAGCAGGGTCTCAAAACGCAGGCCACGAATGTAAGTGAAGAGAGGTTGTGGACGCTGGCACCATCGAAATGCACCGAACATATACAGTATACACCGGAGAACCAGAGCAGGCGGGTAACGCCCGCCTACCGATCCAATAAGTATGGCTTGGCATCTCGCATGACGGTTTTCTATCGAGACCTGCAGGACAAGGATTCAACTTCGATAACTGTATGCGATGGCGTCTGCGTTACCTGGGAGTGCAGAAACGCAAGTTCAAGTAAACACCATTCGGGATGATGGCACAACAGGCTAGTTTGAGTAGAATTTCTGTGGGTAAGAAACATGCACATGGTGGTTCGAGTTGCACGTCACTTTGTGATGACCATCGAATCGGAGATTCAGAATGACTCCCAGTGGTTATGAACAGCGGATCGCATCAGTTCCATTATTGCATTTGCTTCTACGTGAAGCATTATAATAAAGATAACAAACTGTTAACCATGCAATGACATATCCGACCTCTGCATCCATCAGACAAACGTCTGCAGTGGGTGACTATCATATACATTTTGCCCTTCACTGAGCTCGCCAAGGTCGGGATAGAAGGGGACCATAGTATCCGCAGCGCCCAGGTACAATGCGTTATAGGCGACACCTAGCAGTAAAGTAAATCAGTAATAGTAATGTAGAAATGTATGGCTGGAAAGATGTACCTCGCGGACTTGGCGCGCCGGGTGGAACAAACCTTGAAGAACATAGCTCAAGAGAATCCGGGGCCAAGGCATACCCGCATTGCCTCGACTGCATCCATAACAGCGCCAATGACATGCGACGACGTTTCAAAGCAGTTTGGCCAGACAAGATTCATCAGGTGCATCATAGAACCTTCACAGAGCGATGTGCTTCACTATAACGCTGGCGGTTTGATGACAGATAAGGTCGCGGTCTGTGAAAGCATCTTCGAGCATGGTAACAACGGAGTCGCAGTAGTACGCCGACTGGGAGCCGATGTATTCGAAGACGAAGGTGAGGGCCTTCAGACAACCGGTGCTGACGTTAAGCTCCGCTGTCCGGTAGTCGTTGAGAATAGCAGGGATACACTTGAAGGGACCCCAGGTCTCTGCGATGATGGCGATGGCGACGGTGCTACAGACACGACTTTGACGTTCTTGCACCCGTAGATTGGTGAGGACGGATAGGATATCTTGAGAACCTAAAAGGACTTTGCGATGTACCCGAAGGAGTTGGTAACGGCATACCTTCCTTTTGTGCCTTCAACAAACCCAGCAGCTCAGAGCAAATGCGCACCCAGCCCCGTGCTGGCACGAATTCTGCCCCACGATCGGCTGGTAAACAGAGTAAGTCAGAGGAACGACAATAGAAAAAGAATCTGGCGAAGAATCCGGTTGCTGGACAGGCTCTTTGAAAGTTTAGTAATAAGTTACTAATAACAGGCGTGATAGCAAAATAAAGATCAACTAGCTTTTATCTGCGCCACGCCAATAACATTAGCCATCGCCCTCTCTGC
Source organism: Rhizopogon salebrosus TDB-379 (assembly GCA_029603245.1). Taxonomy (NCBI): domain Eukaryota; kingdom Fungi; phylum Basidiomycota; class Agaricomycetes; order Boletales; family Rhizopogonaceae; genus Rhizopogon; species Rhizopogon salebrosus. Next base: position 84,977 of record MU837145.1, read on the forward strand.
AGCAATAATACTAGTACCTAGTGTGTCGGGATGTTCTTCGCCGAACTGCTCGAACAGAACCAGACCCAGCTAGCTGAGAAATTGATCCCCCCCACACTGCTTGATCACGCAGCCAGCCCGGTCGTAAGATCTATGCTACTGTTGGAAATTGGAGTCACTCGGAGTCAACCGGGTGGCTGAACCTTATTTAACGATACATAGTGGATGACTTCCCGTAGGCTCAAATAATGCGGAATAGAATAAAAAAGACCCATTTAGGAAATGGAGCCGCGATGCCGCTGTTCATTTGAGACCAATTTGCAACATAACGTTGTGTTGACCCTCTTATAAACTTTAAATTTACAAGGGGGGTGCCCCCCCCCCTTCCAGATTATCTTGACTGGAATAAACGGTTTCCTTCCATTTTAGGTCACTCACACCAACCATATCCGCTGACATAATCCACCACTTTCATCAAGTAGGGTTTGCAAAACACAGCGACCGTGACTCCATCCTGCTGTGGTGGC
>MU837146.1:0-65550 GCA_029603245.1 Rhizopogon salebrosus TDB-379
GCTCCCCAGAAGTTAACATCAAACAGACGCTTTGCTTCATCATCAGGCATGCCTTCCGCTTCACTGATCAAGCATATTCCTGCATTATTGAAAACAATGTCAACACAGCCGAATGTCTCGCGCGCTTTGGCAAAACCCGCGGTGATATCTGAAGGAACGGTGACATCCAGAGGCAAGATGAGAAGCTGATCCTTTGAGTACAACTTCGCAAGGTCATCTAGCACAGCAGGCTGTCGCAAAGTCGCAACCACATTGTCCCCTTTCTGCAGCATGAGCTCGGTAACTGCTCGACCAAAACCCGTGGATGCTCCGGTCACTAGTAGCAAGTCAGTTAAGGGTTGTGGACCCTCAATTTATTCCTTGCTTACCGAACCAAACCTTTGGACTTAATGATGCCATGGTGGAAATCAAATGCCTCGAATAGGGGGCAGCTTATATTTCCTTTGGCGAACCGCTGAGCAGGTAATCCGTAGAAATGGCTGACTTATCGTTTAACCCGGGCGTCTGGTTACGAAAAGGATCTTCAAGCGGTGGGAAATGTTCCAATACAATGAAAGCCAAGGCAACATGGTAGGGACTGCATGCTGGTTATATGGGAATGTTCAAGGAATTGACGGACCGTAGGCCCTTATCATGGTATCACGCAAACTTCTCATACATCTGACTAGACTCGTGACCAGCCTGCCTGATGCGATCATTGATAGTGAGTCGTCCTTGTGTATACAAACACCAGTACTAGACATGTAGTTAAGTTAAATGCCACATACAATTTACAAAGTGACTCCGTGCAACTCCTCGTGGATAGATGATCGTTGCTTTGTGATGACCTGGCGGAGATTTACATAAACCAAGTTCCAACCTAGCGGCATTCGCGAGCCGGCTCCGTCCGTCCGTGCTCAGTGTAGAATCTTTATCTTCGTTTTCCAGTAAGTATTGAGATTTACATGTTCCGGCAGCTTCTGCTCTTTGTATTACATCCTGTCTCTAGCATCTTGAACAAGCACTCTTTGTTCATTTGCGGAAATACACATCATCCGACCAACTAGCCCAACTTTCGGCAGCTTCGAGCAACGACTCTCCTTTCTTTCTCGCAGCTTCTAGGGCGACCCTATGCAATGGGAGGCGTACTGGGGGGTCATCCAGACGAGATAGCTTATAGACCATCTCTGCAAACTTGGCGGGATCACCGTTAAAAAGTGTCTCCTCGATGCCAGGGAAGAGAGCGCGGTATTTGCGCGTTGGGAGGGATGCATTTGATGCATAAGCAGGGTGAACAGGTTCTGTCGTACAGCTTTGAATTGCTGACGTACGAAAGAGGCCTGGCTGGATGAGTGTAATCTTTTCTCTGCGTGAATTTCTTTCCAAAAACATCGCCGATGTAAGTGACTCGTACTTTAATGTGCCATTCGGGATCGAGTTCGCTGATATACCCTTCTGTTAAACACTCCAATGCTGACGACGATCATGTTGCACTTCAGAATTACAAAACAAAATTAAGAGCTTACCAGCTTTGCTATCATTCGAATTTCAGCCTGCCAGATAACCTGTACCGCAAAAAGTATTTGAACTCACGCAGAAGCATAATGTGCGGCACCAGCCTGTGGAACACTGGCTGTTCGGGAAGAAACGTTCAATAACCGCCCTCCTGTGGGACGATTGACCTCCCTGAAGCATCGGATGGCTTCACGCATGACGTTCTCCGCGCCCCAGAGCAGTACGTCGAACATCTCTCGTGCTGCCTTATGAGGCATGCCTTCAGCTTCTGATACAATATAGTACCCTGCATTGTTGAGCACGATGTCAACACGATTGAAGTGCGAGATGGCGTGATTGAATGCGGTGGTAATCGAAGACGTATCTGTTACATCGAGCGGGAAAGTAATAAGACGGGAGGAGGGATATTGAGTGGTAAGGTCTTCCAACATAGAGGGTTTGCGCAGGGTGGCAACTACGTTGTCTCCTTTATTCAAGGCGCATTCCGCAACCTGTCGCCCGAGACCTGTGGATGCGCCAGTGACTGGAAGAATACATCAGCTCCGTTTTCCAGTCAGTAGTAGAAATGAGTTAACTGAACCAAACCTGTGGGGAGGTCATTTTGGAATACTGCCTGAGGACTTGATACTGGGGAATCGAAGCACATCCACAGACGGAGCCTTATTACTGCCTAAGAATAAGAGTTCGAGGCCCTGGCCCAAGATTAGAACTTCGATGAACCATCGGGTATCAATATTTGCCGTCTGTGTACTTATTGCGGGGGAGAGTAAGCCTGGGGTGAATTCTCCCCCAGACTGGTGCTTCCGGCCACCGTTATCGGGTTTCATCCATCTACTAGCCACTTACTATCGAAATATAGTTCTTGTACAAAATACAAGAATGGCTGTAAGTCAGAGATTAGCATGCAGATAAGATGCAAGGTCATGCTTACGGCTGACTATCTTCGAATCCATCAAGATATAATTAACATCAGTCTATCAATACCTTTTCTAATGTTTCCCACCTACTGAATTAGCGATGTCTTGATTGCAGTAGACTCGATAGTTCACCACCGGCCTAATTGTTGTACGTAGTGCTTAGTACACAATTAGGGGAATTCGAAGTCGGTTTGGACGTGATTTGGACGTGGACTTTGGACTTGGATTTGGAGCCTCAAAAACGCAAAAACGTCAAAATCAAGTCGAAATCGTGGGATCCTTGTCAATGTTGAAATCGGATTTGGACCTTCACGATTTCGCTTGTAGAATGTCTTGCCGCGTCAGAGTTTAAACACATTGTAGCGCAACAGTTAGGGTAGTGAATATTGCAGACAAACGAGCTATTATAAAATGAATACGTGGTGCACCTGTCTCATCTGTCAAAGACCGAGGTGCATGAACGCATGGAAACTTCTCACTGGACTTCACGTGGAAAGTTCTTGGCATGTATGTGTCATTTAAATAATTAAACGACCCGAAAAACCAAATGACAACGACATTGTAGAATTGAGCATCCCTATTAAATGAAAAGAGCAACAACAATGTCAGCAGTGCTTCAGGTCGTTCTTGCCTTTGCCTGTTGCGACAGCGGAGCCAGAAGTACCCTTGTCGAAGCCAAACACAGGTATTGTTTGAGACAGGATTGCGTGAATATCACGTCAGATAAAAACGTTGAAGCGAGAAGAAGATCAGTTGGCTCTTCGATCAGACTGAGTAGTTGATCCGTGATGTGGTAACTTTCGGGTGTAGACCAACTAAAACACATCAGCTGGAAGGACAAGAATAATAATGTACTTCCTGAATCATGACCTGCATCTTCTTTGCATCATGGTGTAGTGCGCAACAGATCTCTTATATCAGAGTCAGCGTCGCGCAGAAAACAAGATGTCACGGTGTTGTACACGGTCATGTGATGTGACGTAGCATCATGATCGGTGTTGTGCAGCCGAAATCCATGATTTGGATCCCAACTTTGAGCTGATTTCGTTTTGGAGAAACGAAATCCACATTCAAATCGACTTCGAAATCAAACTTTAGACTCCCCTATTGTCTTATGGCAGATGTTGCAAATCCCGTCCGACAGTGACTAGTGACTGGCAATAACATCATATGAACTACGCAAATCTCCCAGAGTCTTGGTGCGGGAACGCCGCTGCGATTTTATATGTAGGTTCAAGAAACATGATCCACATGTACACTCGTCATTTTATATGCGCCAATCTCCAGCTGCACGCGTGAACTACTGCACGTCCTACTTCTTCTTGCTTCCTCCAGAGCTCGCATCGGTGTTTCCACCTTGCTTAGTACTAGACGTACCCTGTCCACTGCTCTTGGGAGTAGAATTACGATCAGCTGTGGACATTGCCCTGGATTTGAAGCCTTGGTTCGTCTTAGTGCGATCCTGTTGGGCGACCGTCATTAGCAGCCTTTGATGACTTTCAAGCTTGTCTTACTGCATGAGATTGGATTCGTTGAGCAGCAGCTTTGTCCATGATGATGGCGTGGATGAGCGTTCTAAATATACGGTTTGCTGGTTGGGAGAGGTATGACGTTGAATGTAAATGGCTTACAGGCTAAAAGTACTTCAGGAGCGGTGAGCCCCCTGGGCTCTAAGAGCACTATTTATGCAGTTCGAATGAATGAAGGATCCGAACTCTAACGGGCAGAACACAATCTGCGACCCCATGCAGGACCATAGCACCCAAGGAGTATGGCAAATGTTGCTTCTAATGATCACCAACATGCCAGTGACAATAGATACGATTTCAATTCATGAAGTCGCTGCGGCCAGGTGACCTACGAGATTCCAAAGAGGAGGATCACTTACCAAATAGCAGCTATGTAATAATTTAAACTTCGGCGGTGGACCCATGACCGTTGTGGCGAGGAGGCATTTAATCGGAGGGAAGACTCGCGTATCTATCGATAGATACGCAAAAGGAATACGCAAAGTTCCAAGTAGGCGAGCCAGAGACTCGTCGAGCAAAATGGAAAATGATCCCCGTCGACGAAGGTACATTTCCGTGTTGCGCCCCCCTGGGTATGTAGAAGCTGTGGGCGTGGCATTTGAGAGCAGATTCTCCTCTATATGACCCGGATCCTGCCTAGCCAATATAATCACTTGAGTTCTTTAGTGACATCACCTGGTTAACCTATTCGAGTGTCCATGAGGCGCCCAACGCTACTCTGGCCTATAAGCAGTGCAGAACAAACACAAACCCCAAGGTGGACCTAGAAGTTCGTCGAGGCAATGCTTTCTTGGTTCATCCACAAGGAATAGCCATTTCTGCTCTATCCGGTAACTCTGATTCGCCTAACTCATGCTCAACGCCTAGGGAGCGCTGGTAGAGGTAAGTTGCACCAACCAATTGATCATCAATCGAAGGTCCGAAGTAGGAGCAAATTATTTGGGATACCCGTAAAAAGGCGCAGCATCAATGCATAGATAAGCAAACACGGTATGACGTACAGCTCCTACTTCAAAGCAGGTATCAGGTTATCCTTCGCCGCAGCGGCTCAACAGCGGCTTCATTGGACTTCATCCCTACCATTTTCTCAACCGCAGCCTAAAACCAATATACAATCAATGCACAATCGCCTGCGCTTGATAGTTCTCACTAACCTGAGCCTGATCCCAGTCTAACGCCTCGTCATCGTCATCTTCCTCACCTGGCCTAACGACCTCCTCATTTCCAGCCCCAAGACCCCATCCGCCCCCACGCTGGTGGTACGACCTTGTAAGCCCCTTATCGAGTCCACCAATCCTCGGTGTCTCCCCGCCCTCATCATCTTCCTCCTGTTCATCTGTCCGCACGGGCATCGTAGCCCACCCACCGACAATTCCCAGCACACTCACCGCCCCACAGGAGCCAATACGCCCACGTCGATCACGGGGCCTCCCAGCAGAAAGGAAACTGGGGGTGGCAGCCCGAGGTGCGAGACCTTGTCCGTACGAAAGCCGCTGTGGGTTCGAGACCAGGCGGAGGAGAGATTCGATTGCTGCCTCACCCGCTGAAGGCTGGACAACAACGGGTGTGTGTAACGAGAGAGCTGGAGAGGGAGAGCGGACGCGCCGCTCAGATGTAAGGACTAGTAACCTAGAGGCGGCATCAGAGGCATTTTAGACTAGAAAATTATAAGGGCACGCACATCTGCTGTAATCTTGGTTGACGGTATGGACCCAGCCGTGCAAGCATCTCTTTCCCAAGAGGAGGGGTCAGTAGATTCTGTAGAGGGCCATGGATTGGAAGCACGACACGATCGCGGAACGCACATAAGGCGACACTTCGGACATCTATCCTGAGAGATAGCGAAGATAGGGCAGACGAGCCATTCATTTTACTGCTTTGTCGTGTGGGTGAAGACGTCCGATGTTGTTTTGGCGTACGATGCAGTGATGTCAGCAAAGGATCCGTCTGTAAGGGTAAAAGAACCTAAAAGATAGTCTTAGAATGGAAAGATATAGCACTGATGTGTAAGTCGACTAACCCCTTCGATATACGGGAGTATCTGATCCCAGAAAAAGCCCCAGATCTCGATAACACGGCTCAGTAAAATCTCCTCTGGAAGATTAGCGAGCTTGGCATTGAGAGTAACCATGCCTGCTGCAATGAGTTCACGCGCATCGGCTTCGAGAGTTGCAAAGGTTTTCGAAGGGGACGCAGCTAGAACCGTTTGTATGTGCCGCCGCACGAGGGCATTAAGATCTTCGCTGCATACAGTTAGATCCCGTGCATCAACGAAATCACGCAACAAACGTACATGGGTACACGTAATGGCTCTTCATTGAACAGGGGCAGGACATGTACATGCAATGTACGCCAAGGATTATCCTTGTCTGTTATACCCACTGATACGTTGGAAGGTGCACTCGAAATGGCACTGTTGGATGGCGAGGTGGACGGTGTAAATGAGAGAGGGGGCGCAACAGGACCTGTGGATAGGGAGGGGGCAATGCTTGGATTAAAGCCTGCGAGGGTCCCCAGGCGGTGCATTTCTCGTGAAACAAGCTTTGCATCGTAAGTCCGAGTGGAAGGCTTAAGTGAGGAACGTCAATTCGAGGATTGCATGATCAATGTGAGGCATACTTTGGAGGGAGATGTGTGTGTTTTGAGGGTATTCGAAGACGAGACGGAAGCCATTATCGAGGATGATGTAGTTGGATCTCTCTGAACTTCAGAACGAGGACGGGAATGCGACCGATCGCGGAGGTTTAGGTGCTTTGAGGGTGATGGACTGGTATTATTCGGGTTGTTGGTATTCGAAGCAATAAAGAAGGCAAGCCTTCTCGGATATGCGGCAAGAAATGGATTGGAACTAAGGATATCAATGTTCGGATTGTGATGTGGGACCGGGGAAGAACTGTCAAAATCAGAGTGATTGTCAGTGTCAAGTAGTGCTTCGCGATGCTGCCTGCGGTGGTCGCGCTCATGGTGAGCAGTAGGCAAGACGATGGAGGGACCCGAGCGGAGAATGGTGGGCTTTGGACGAGGTGTTGCATCGCTGGAGGATGCAGACCTGCGGTGATCACCATATCTGCGCTTGGGACTACTGTCGCTCTGCTCGTCATCGCCGTCGTCAATGACAAGAGTCGGCGGCGGTGGCGGCGTCGAGGGGGCCCCCCCACTGTCATATGACCGCCTTGCGCGGCTGCGCAGCATTTTAGAAGCAGATACTTGACTGTGGGATGTGGTTGAAGATAACATACGAATGACAGACCTTGAAATAGACTATTGATCTTGACAACGATTACTATTATAGCGCATTGACTACGCAGTTTGTACGAGCGAGTGATGGAAACCTAGAGTGGCAGTTGTAATTACTTTTGGCGCCGTCGGCATTTCCTAATACAGAGTATCCACTTTTGTTTCACTACAAGTTTCCAAGACTTGGGCGATATTCATGTGGGTGCAAGTGCGAGACTGAGAAACCATAGGCGCTTTTACAGTTCTTTCGATACGTACTTGCAGTGGGAGTACGGGGGGTAAGGCAACTCAGGTACCACATATAGTAGGAGCTTCATCAGCTCTTGGTTAGAGAAACTCACGACCTCGGATGTAGGTGAAAATCTGGTAAAGTAGTGTGCTGTGGTTTAAGCTGAAAGCTGACGGACAACCTATACTAGTAGGCCCCTATAGACACTCCACAATATGCCCAGCGAAGGTAATAACTGCGCGATTTTGCTTGCAAACGCCCGACTGACTGCGTCATCTTACGGATGGTGTCAAGGCAATAGCGAGATACGCGTAATGACCAGGTGAGAAGCACCACGATGAGTATGCGCATCTGCTACGCTGATTTTACTTCACGAACAATGCAAGTCCCAGGATCCGACATACCAAGCGGGCGCTTAGGTAACCGTTTGCACCTCTTCTTTAACGAACGAATGCGCGTCGATCACATTCACGTGGTAACAGTAATCGATACGATTACTGACGCACGCAAGCACGTGGACATGATATCACCCCGACGTCAGGACAAGCCCACAGGACGAAACCCCTAGGGCTTCCCGCAGTGAGCATAAAATGCTCGCTAGGGGGATAACAAATCGCACTAATTTATTTATCGAACCCTCATGTCTGGTATGTCTGCGCGCATCTTCAGCAGACTCTTGGCGACAAGCTCACGCGTTCGCCGCACAGGACACAAGGAACACACGAAAGACACCGCTCGCGTTGTTGCTGGCCTCAAAGCGGCTGTACACAACCCTAATGTATCAAATGAGGCCAAGGAGAACGCGATGAAACGTCTTGAAGAGATGGGTCAGACGGCGGATCCCAGTCCCCCGTCGCAGGGAAAGTCGGCCGCAGATGAGGCACACGAGAGGAATGTTCTTCGGGGCTATAAGGCTGCAACTTCCAGTCCGTTGCTTGCTTGCGAGGGTGTACTGTCTTGCTGATTTGCGCAGACCCCAATGTTTCCGACGAAGCCAAGCAACACGCCAGAGAAGTGTTGGAGGCTGCTGGCATCCATCAAAGGCTGGACACTCATTCAGATGAAGAACATCAGAACCGTGTCCTTGCTGGATACAAGGCGGCCATCCATAGTGAGACCAGCCCCTGACTACTTGTCATTTTCTAATTATTTTTCTCCAGATCCAAATGTTTCTGTTGCAGCCAAGGTACATGCCAGACAATATCTTACTGACTCCGGGGTCGAATTGGAGTAATTGAACGGGAGCGCAGCGTACCGGATAAATGTATTTTACCGTCACTTCATTAATGATGTCCTTATGATTGCCTGGGTATGTCAATATAATGTTACTTCGAAAGCTCCTCGAGCCGAGTTAAAACTCTATCTACCCTGTCCTCCAGTCCTTGTACATTCGTTGCAACTGTTCCCCTGTTTGCCTCCAAGCTGGCCTCCACGTCTCCGACAGCACTTTTCAGAGCTTCCAGAGCTTCCCTTGTCTTGCGCTGCTCTTCCTCGAGTGCCATCATCGTTCCTTGAAACTCTCCCGCAGAGGCATGGAGTGCAGAAAGGGTGCGCAAACGAGTCAATATATGTGGAATGTGAGGAAGTGAAGGAGCTAGACGTGATAGCAAGGGGAGGAGTGCATCCTGGGTCGCAGTACTAGGAATCATCATCGTATCACCGGGCTGGGAAGGCTGCAGTTGACGCTTTTGTGTCTGCGCCGTTGATACACGATCCAGGTCGGACAGCAAAAGTTTCAACCGTCGTGAGATCGAATCGATATGCCGTGGTTGAGTCAAAAGCGTCAGTTGTGAGTTCAAGCGCGTGATCATAGGAAGAAGAGGTGGGGTGATTGGCGTGGACTAGAAACTTGGGGTGAACACCACACCCTGTCTGTCCAGCAAAAATCACATACCTCATCCAAAGTTGTGCTTACGGACCCCACCAGTTTTTCTAGTTCCCCGACGCGCTTGTCCATTTCAACGACACTCCGAGCTTCCGGTACTGCCTCCCGTTTTGATTCCTTCCCAATGTCATTGGTGCTTTGAGTCTGTTCGGCGTCTTCTACGCTCCCATCTCTACCTCCATCACCAAGCACGACACCGACTAACCTCCCTCGGCCTTCACGCCCCATTCTGACTTGCTCTAACCTTCTCCGCACGCCTACCAATCCTCTGATCATCTCACCAGCATCAACCCCCTCAGCTTTGAGTGCAGGATTCGACGGATCGGCAACCTCGCCTTCCAAAGCAGCAAGTTCAGCTTGTAGGGCTCGTAAGCGTGCAGGGAGAGGTCGCCTATTTGGTGACGGCGAGCGCGATTGAGAGGATGTCGGCGACGGTGGGTATGTAAAGCGTGACGCCTTGCCTGATGGTGATATGCTCAAATGTTAGTGTTGACATGAGGGAATGCAACGCACGACGTCGCTCCGCTCGCCGAAAATGTTTGCTCGCCTCTTCGGCACTGATCAAGTTGCTGTTATCGAGTTCTTCCTTTGAGGCGTCCCCGACGCGCTGTATGCGTGTGCGTGGACCTGATGGTACATCAGAATCGGAATCACCTCCCTATGAGTGCATCAGTTATTCGTGAATGCCCTTCAGGAAGACAAGGAACACATGCGTTGGTCTCAGAAGAGGGAAACACATCCTCTGTCTCATACACGTCTGGTGCAGTGTCCTGTCACCAAGTGATAAGTTGAGAATCACACCGCAGTACCTATATTACGCACGATGTCGGGGAGGTTTGCATATTTGTTCGCACTCATCGTGAGCGCGTCGACAATAAAAGTGTGAACTCCCGTTAATTACTTGCCCCAAATGTCATGTTAGATCCCGTGGGAATATAGTGAGTGAATAAAATAAAACAATAAAGGACCAAAAAAAGCGTCACCTGAGCGATTCGAACACTCGCGGGCAAAGCCCAACCGCTTAGCTGTTAGCAGGCGATCCCGTTAACCACTCCGGCAAAGTGACTTGTTGTCTGCCAAGAACAACGAATATATATTACTATCCACCATCGCAACAGCAGCAGGCTGCGGCGAACGATCGGATACTATATGCGACATCTACACGAAATATATACGATCTCTCTTCCCGAGCTCAGATAGCTGTCACCCAGGATCCTGTAGCGCTCTAAACACAACCTGGTTGATAACCAGAGTGAGTGCAAGGTGTAGTTAGCGCACCCCAGCTTCAAGTTAGAGTTCAGTGAGTTCATCATCAAAGAAAATCGCTGTGAGTGGCACCCCATCGGGACGAACGATGCCGCGATACATGCCACTGCAGTTCAATGGAAGAGCAACTATGCGCAGAGTCACGGTTAGGGTGTAGTTTCACGTCCGAACCAGGACATACCATTTCCATCTCTGTCCAGCGCAATGACGCCGCCCATACCCCCTTCGTCGAACAGGTCATCAATGACGTATTGGCTCGCGTCGGCTAGGGATTCCCCAAGGTATTGCATGCGCCGAGCGATGTTGGAAGCCGCAGCACGGCGGATGTAGTACTAAAGTTTATGGTCAGCACTTGCAATCCCCTGAGTATCTATTCAACTGGTTCTCACGTCTCCGTCACCAGTACCAGAAACTCCTACACCCTCATAATTTGATTTGCCTCTCAGGCGATCCCAATTACGCTTCACGAATCCACCGTCTCTCTTCCATTCTTCAGCCCAAAAGCCGCATCCCATCACGGGGGTATCTCCAACACGACCGACAAGCTTGTTCGTTTTTCCTCCAGTAGAGGTTAACGCTGCAATGCAGCCCCGGATATCAAGCGCGACAGCACCAACAGTACCCGTGGGCATGAGGTCAAGAGGCTCCCAGGTTTCTTCAACTTTATCATCAGAAAAGCTTGCGACGTCCGTAACCTCCGAATCTGCATCCCCCGGTGATTCGGGTCTGGGGTATTCAACGGGTTCTTCGGGTAATCCGAGACCACGTCTGTGCTCCCTCCATCGTGCCTCGGTCCAGAAGTAGGAAGGGTCAGCCTGACGCACTCCAAGTGAAGCACCGATAGCCTCTGCTGCCGCACCAGACAACATTGGGTGCGGGGCAAGCTGGGGTGCGAGGTAGAGAGCGCGTGCGAGGTGAGAAGGATTTCGGGTATGAGTGATTAGCGTGACTGCGGATCCACGTCGGGAGGAGGGCATTGCCGGATGTGATGCAGGAGGCTTGGAGACCATGAGGGATGTCTCGAGCTCATTCTAGATAGCACGATATACACAAGGGTATCGATCATGGATAACTTGGAACCCCACCTTGCCTGCAACATTGAAGACCGCGCCATGCCCAGAGTTAAACAGAGGGCAGTCTTAGAATCACGTTTAAACACCATGTCGTTAGCCACGAAATACCCGGAGACTTGTATTACTGTATATCCCACCTTCCATGACCGAGACAGCCGCGACCACTGCATCCATGGCTTCTCCTCCGTTCTTGAGTACATCATAGCCGGCCTTCAATGCACGTGAGAGTGCAGCCCTGTACGCAGCGCGTTGTTCCGGCGTTGAGCCTTCCCGTGACATAGTACCAGCGCCGCCGTGGATGACCAGCACATGGTTGGGCTCTGCAGACTTTTTGGAGGGTTTGAGCGCAGGGTGAGCGTTCTTCGAGGCGGGCATTGCAAACAACTTCCTACAAGGAGATAAACCAATAACAAGACCGGATACCCGCCCCCGAGCGTGGAAGCTGTCCCATTGCAAGTCTCACCATTTCAAAGATAAGATAAGTACGTCCAATCCTCTATTATGCAAATGTCACACGCTCCCGACGCTAGCCGCCGACTTGGATTTTTGCGCTAAAAATAGTGTCCGACGTTCTTGCTAACCCTTCCTTCCTGCGGAATTCGCAGGAGCTCCTCGGATCATGGATATGCTGGTATTAGACTTGGAAAGGAAAGCCCTGCAAATTAGGTTGACCAACCCTGGCCTTCTAAAAGCTAACCTTACCTCCTTTTCAACTATCGTTCAAGTTATTCCTGCTCGGGATCTCAGTGACCTTCTGTGCTGTCTCTAACGATGGCTTGCAACGATGGCTTGCACGCCAGCTTCAGATTCTAAAGCAAGCCGTGTTCATGTTTGTGTCAAGCCCCCTCGGTGTGCGCCATCAGATGAGTCTATCCCGAGGCCCCATATACATGATGCGCCAAGCTTTCAACCTCACCCATATACATGCCGTGTCAAGTTTCAACTCAGGCTACAATATTATTACGATGCACAGATCAATGCCAAGTAGATGAATGAAATGTGATGATAAAACGGACGCAACAAATGTCGATCAATGTTTTAGGGAATATAATTAAAAGAAAGAGGAACGAAAAGCAGAAAAGCGCCAGTGCACCACTTATAGCATCGTGTGCTGCGTCGCTAGCAACAGAAATCAAAATGACAGCATTGACGGGATCATTCTCATCGGCGCAACCTTGGCCCGGGGCTATTATGTAGTAGGAACTTACCGCGAACTACGGCGATATTATCCGGTCGGTAGGTCTTCTTGTGCTACTCCCGCTGGGAGTTAAAAGTGACTCGAGGCACCAAGGAAGCACCTTCTATGACTGCATGACCCACTTCAGTTACAGTATGGATGACTACTTTCCGGATTCCATTGGGTTTCAAACTGTCGCAGTGTGTCCCCCACCTCACTTTTTAGTTTTTATCTGCTAACTATTAGATTTCAGTATAACGGAGGTAGTCGCACTTTTCTCTAAATCGGTTGGATCACTGACTCCCTATCACAGTCGCATCCCTAGCAGCTTTAGTAAGGAGGAATACATAGAAGACGATCATAACCAATTATTATTTGCAGCTTTTCGACTTCAGCATCACCTTCGACTCGGAGGTCAGCATGTTGCAATGACCTATGTGTAAAGGCTGACACAATCCCAGGTTCGTTGGACATGGGGAAGAAATTGGGGAATCACAAGGATAGCCTTTGTCGTCTCTCGCTATCTACCATTCGTAGGCCTCGCTATGACTGTATATTGTGAGTACATGCGGACATATGACAGTTTGTCTACGCCGACCCTTCACTAAAGTTCCTCGGATAGACACCGTCGGATCGACTCATGGAGGAATTGTAAGTCCTTTGCGATACAGCATTAGACGTAGCCATGACGATATTTCAGCCAGATCACGGGAAGTTCAGTGCCATATATGACGGTTGTGTATGAAATGAAGTCACTTAATCCCAAATGCTCAACGTCTATTTCGTAGCGATATGCTGGTTGGGTATTGTTGCTGCTGAAGGTCAGTATCAACTCCAAGTTTGGTCGCTTCCTTACCACCGTTTTAAAACAGTCATGCTCCTGGTAAGGACGTACGTGGTCTGGGGATGTGACAGGAAGTTCTTGATTGTGTTGTTGGTTTTCACCACGGTGACTGTCGACATCCCTTAGTTATTTCTCCAAAACTTAGTTGCTTCAGGCCCTTTCAACAGCAGGATTGGCAAATATGATTATTACGAGCGAACCTGAAGGTCTGTACCATATCATCTAGATTCCTCCTGCTTACGCTATGCGCCTTCTAGATCCGACGCGGGGTGTATTTGAGCAGGACGGAAGTACTAGCATTACTTATGGCTTGTTGACATTCTATGAGCTTGGTACGTAGTGTTGCAACGACTTTGCTCAGCAGCTTCTATTTTCCACCAGTGTTGATGTCCCTGACGCTGTACAAACGCTTCAAATTTTACCGGATTCAAAGTAGTCCAATGGCTGCCACTATACATCGCAATGGCGTAATCTATATGCTCTGCATTGCTCGTGAGTATTCCAAAGGATCTTGCGGATGTAGCCTTACATTCTCATTTTTTGCAGTGGTCTCGATGTCGAATTGTATTTCCATTGTCGTACTTCCAGTGAGCAGGTTGTCTCAGACTGTAAGATAAGTAACCTTTCTGATCAGGTTGTCCAGTCATCATATACTGCACTTCTTGCTGGGTAAGCTTGTCTGGCTAATACCCAAGTTAAAGCTGAATCAGGGAAGTCCACAATTGGTCATACACAGTGTTCTCGCCTCACGAATCTTGTTCAACCTGCGAGTAACGAACGAATTGACAGATGTCGTTGCAAGCGAGGCGGTTGCCTTGGGAGAAGTTATTTCCCAGCCGATCGCGTTCCAAACTGCATCTCGTGTGGATCATGCAGAGATCTGGTTGTCAGATTTATAGTAGTCTCGGCACTCAGTGTTAACTACTTGATAGTTGCCGCTCTCGCTGCATTACTGAGGTGACATCCAGCATGCCGTGTAGGCAGAATCAATTGATGCCAGAGCGCATGTATAGTATTAAGAAAAAAACAGTCTTGGGAGACTATCTATAATATAACAACTGGACGTAGATACTGATGCATTCATTCGCAATATGATCACATCTGGTCAACAACGGCATCAGGTTCCTGGCGGGAAGGAAGAGAGGAATTCTCCGCAACAAAGTGAGTTTGAGATCCAGAGCTGATAAGGAAGACACAAAAGGATGCTGAAGTTAAGGTCGAACGGGTCATCAAGTGGCCGATGCTTACCTGGTACCCCGCTGGCTCGGCTCTGGTTCCTCACGACTATGGACCTTCGAGGGTGGTGACTGGCGAGTCACAGCTGTAAACACCCGCCGATTAGTCAAGGCGACAATGCAGGACACTAAAAACCAACATTTACCACGTGCGTAGGGTGCTCGATAAAGCCGACTTGATGGCGACTGGAGGTTTAGGGCCTCGACCACCAGTGCAGCCGTGTCTGGCTTCATGTTACATCGTTGGGTAAGGAGCGTCGACACATATTTTCCTTTGAGAGATCGACCTCTCCCGGCGATGTTTTTAGCTGCCCGCATTATCCGTTGCATTCTGGACCTAGACTTCGGTGTTCCGCAACATTTCATTAGTAGCTTTCTGACCGCTTCCTGTGAATTGGTGTCCACAGACACAGGTTCGTCAGGCCCACAAGGGCTAGATATTTTGGCGCAGACGCAGTCAACGCAAGCGATATTGTGTGTAGTAAAAATTGACTTGTAGTGTTCTGCGCTAAAGTTCGCGATGCCACGATTTGTGACAACAAGGGCAATGGGAACTTCTTCGTCACAAAGCACCTCATGGAGCAGCCTATAGTGATTCTCCAAGTTCATCTTCTGAAGGTCATTGGTTTTGTCTTCGCGTACGCAATAAAGGAGCATATCAATGCCACCTCTTTCCTTTAATGCATTGACCGCGTTGTATGTATCAGCAATGGCCCTGGCGTACAACTTGGGGTCCAGGTCGGGTTCAAGAAAGCCAAACGTATCGAAGACCTGGAATTGATGTTCGCCGAGCGAAATCGGATATTCAGCGTAGCGTTCAGTACAGTGAACAAGGTCATCTCCTGGGGACGTTTTTGCCATATTTTGTCCAGTGATCAAGTTCACGACAGAGCTTTTCCCGTGTCCAGTTTGGCCGACCACGAGGATGTTATACATGATGGATCTACTAGACGATGAGCACTCGACATTTCGTACAATGCTCAGAACATGTACCAATATCTAGACGGCCCTCTCTATTTTGGCCTGGCGATAAAGGTAGATGCTGCTGAACTAAACCGTCAAAACAATAACAAAAACCAGCAATGAATGCGACATACCAAGACTCTTAGTTCCAGCACGATGGAGGACGGGCGAGTGCAGGTCGGCTTATTTAAAGGGTACGCTTCGTGGGTGTAACAGGCCTGTACCCACACGTTGATTCCTCGTGCAGCGCATGAGGTCTATGTATGCCCAGAGATCAGGTCCCTATCGATTATCCCCGTCGAAGGCGTGGCAGTCCTGTTTTTGAGAGTATGACAGCTCTGAGACTTTGTTCTCCGTCGAAGATCATCAACCAACTTTGGCTGTCTGGCATAGCAACATTGTTTCCGGTAAGTATTAGTCGGCAGAATCCGTACTTGTTGGCGTCTATTTCCGGAGGAACTATTACGTAGACATACTCAAGCCAGCTCCAGCCTGAGGAACACACAGTCTAGTCGCAGCTGCCATCAGGTGGACCATCCTTCCATCTCTCATCAACTTTTGTACAATCAAAGGTTTCTTTGCCCAGCCTCTCATTCACCTCATTATGCCGCTCACAGAACCATCTGCTCAATCTTTCCCGACTGCTCACGTCTGGAGGGTTCTCCATCATTTTATCGCCGAAGTCCGATGCGCAGTGTGGGCATGGATACAACACGGGTAGCGCGTGGATGAGATTGAGCATATTTGCACGCTGGTGAGGCGAAGGCCGTGCCGGGTAGTACGCTGCAGTCGTGTGCAAAAATGACCAGGTCGCACGGCCGAGGGCTTCAACATCTGGTGGGCAGTGTGGAGGCAGTGCTGCATTTTCTGGCTTGGATTTCGAAGATTGAAAACCTGTCCCAGATGCGAAAGCAGCCATCATCGCTGCAGTGGATTTCTTGGTCGAACTTTCCGTGCCTGAAGCGGTGGGCCTCCAATGACGAAATGCTGTACAGATTTTGCAAGGTTTTCCGTCCGGACCAAGCACCATACCAGGTGGCAATGAAGCCTTGGAGGTCGTTGGGCCTGGTGACGTTGGACCTTTCGATGATTGAGGTCCATCGCCCATCACCACGAGATTGACTGCACATGGTTGTAAGAGCCACGTTGTCTTGAGGATATGAGGATATTACCTGGTAGTTGACTCGGTGGTTAGTCGTAAGTTAGCTTGCGCTTACGTACGCAAATGGAAATTATGAAAATTATATATATTAAATGTGTGTAGCCGCTAACGTAATAGTATTGGAACAACGCGTCAGACAATTGCGCCAACATTCCGTGCTGCACGAACCCGACGTGGATCCCGCAGAAGGTGACAGCATAAGAAACATCTTCGAAAATGTTTACTACTAACTTTCTCCTCTACACTCCATCATCTGAAGCGTCGAGCGCCTTGGTTCATGAGTCTCTCTTCCTCCCGGACATCGTCGACCTCCCCGAACAATGTCCTAGTTCAGGACTATACCGCAACCGAACGTCATATTGATGATGCGGAAGCCCCATTCCCTCAGCCTGCCCGCGGAGGTCTACACCGTGGTCTGTCTGCACGCCAAGTACAGATGATCGCAATCGCTGGTACAATTGGCACTGGACTCTTCCTAGGAACTGGAAGATCCCTTTCCCAAGGTGGTCCTGCGAGCATGCTGATCTGCTATGGAATAGTGGGATTCATAGTATATGTGACACTGTTGCTACTAGGGGAAATGGCTACGCAGTATCCAGTGGCTGGTGAGTTGCTTCATCTTATCATACCTTCGCAATGCACTTATCCATTGCGGTCCACAAAGGGTCATTCAATGCCTATGCGACGCGCTTCTTCTCTCCTTCATATGGTTTTGCGCTGTCGTGGAACTATTGGTTCAATGATGCGGTGTCCGTCGCCTCCGATCTTACTGCTGCCCAGCTGGTGTTACAATTCTGGACGACATCGCACACTTGGGTAATTAGCCTGCTCTTTTGGGTGTTCCTTGTATCAGTCAACGCTTCCCATGTCAAGGCCTATGGAGAATTGGGTTAGAATTACCCCTCTCTTTCTAAAATGAGACTTACGTCGTGTCCTAGAGTATTGGCTTTCATTTCTGAAGGTCGCTACCATCGTGATTTTCATTATCGTTGGCATCCTCGTAAATGTCGGCGTAAATGAATCACATACATTCATCGGAACCCACAACTGGCATATTCCTGGCGCTCCATTCGTTGGCGGCTTTGGCGGTTTCGCCAAGGTTTTTGTGACAGCAAGTTTCGCATGTAAGTTTCATTTCTAGAATTGCGAATATGATGACCTCATCAGCCTAGTCGGTGGAACAGAAAGTCTAGGTATCACCGCAGGAGAGACGAAGAATCCCTCGCGAAATATGCCAAAAGTTGTTAAGTTCGTGTTCTGGAGGTAAGCGAAATATCAATATTCTCATCTCTGTATGTCTTGAAGTGCGAGCTATGGTGGGTAGAATTCTCCTGTTTTATGTCCTGAGCATCATCCTTATCGGGCTGAACGGTGAGCTCCTTTTTCCTGGCATTACCGCATACCCAATTTATGGTATTATAGTTCCATGGGATTACCCGAATCTGTCAAATAAATCGACCACGACGTCCCCTTTTACGATTGTATTTACTCAAGCTGGCTCACGTGAGCATATCCTCTCCGCCTCTCGTGTTAGCGCTAAAGCTCTTGCAATTAGCCATAGCGGCGTCATTTATGAACACTGTCATCCTGACCTCCGTGCTATCTGCGGGTAACCACGCCCTTTTTGCAGGAACAAGAGTTCTTTATGGGCTATCTGTTGTCGACCCCAATCCCCACGCTCCCCGCATATTTGCTCGGACTACTAAAGGAGGCGTTCCCCTGTATGCACTACTTGCGACCAGTAGTGTTAGCGTGCTCTGCCTTGGCAGTAGTTATATCGGCAACGGCAAGCTATGGGGATGGTTGCAAAACATTGTTGGGGTCTCGAACCAGGTTTGTGGTGTCTATGCACGATGCATTGTATTCCTTGGCTAATGTAAAATTTTAGATTGCCTGGTTATCAATTGGTTTGGCCAGTTGGAGATTTAGGAAAGCCTGGATCAAGCAAGGTCGATCTTTAAACGAGATCAAGTTCCGAGCATCGTGGACCTGGCCATGGGGCCCTTACTTCGTGGTACGTGTCGTGCTGTTGACTACTTCCCCATTAACCAATGCAAAACCTGTTAGATCATTGCAGTGATAGCCCTCATACTGAGTGCGTACTTTGTTTATCACGTCGCACCTTTGCATACTGACAAGCTCCACAGTTCAAGGATGGTCTTCCATATTCCCCGTATTCTCACCAGTAGATTTCGTCTCCTTCTACGTCGAGATACCTGTCATGATCGTCATGTACCTCTCCTGGGTCCTTGTTAAGAACATCGTAGTCCCCATACCAGCTCCGGCGTTCCTGGACCTCCTTAATGAATCGACCCCTCTGATACCTCATGACGCTGGAGCCCCACACCATCACTCGCGGGTGTACGACATTGTGGACATTCAAACGATCGATCTGTACAGCGACGAATACCCTGATGATCCCGTAGATGCAGTGGAGGATGAAACGAAGGAAACAAGGTTTCAGCTGTTCTGGAAGTTGTATAATATGCTGGCTTAAGTCTTTGGTGTGTATTATAGACGGACTATCGCGTATCCAGTGATGTATTTTAATATATTACACCTGACATTTATGCAGCTCGGGGTACCGACAAGACTAGTGGCGAGTCCTGCGGCACTTGCGCGTACTGGGTTTTCCCGGATGAATCGCCTGCACTGTGACCCGCATGAAGTACTCACAAATAAGCATGACTGCAGTGTCTGTATGATCGAGGGCTCTGGCTCTAATGCTTTTCAGCACTCCTCCAAATATGCAACATTCAGACGCCGCGCAGAGACATGCGAGCATGCTGCGTTGAGATGAACCCCCAAGAGGTGTGAAGCAAGATTCAACGACTAGGAATATGTGCCAAGTTAGTGCATGAGGCCCATGTATATTCCTAAGACCAACCAGACCCTATCCGCTTCCGAGGGTGTGGCGGTGCTGCTTGTAAGAAGGCGTGTAACAGTCAGAGGATGTGCATGGCACTAGACGGTGATTCGAAGCAGGAATGTTCTAGGTCTGGGTTCGATCGGTACAGCCAGGCGAATCAATGTAGCGTGCTCTACTATATTGGCGAGGACATCAGATATACATCACGATGGCGCGCTAAATGCAAGCTGTGGAGGCAAGACGCCGCGCCGCGCCGTTTTATGAATGTACTCGTCGCTCGAATCAAAAAAAAAACTGGATCTCGTCTCCTGTTGGTAAAACGGGCATATATTATACTATGCACCAAAATACAGATTCACTCGCTATGACAGATTCAAGCAGGCGGTAGAAACACTGCCCAGAGCACACAGCTCACCGCCCCCCACATAACACTCCACGTCACCCATGCTTTGCCCCATTTCGGAAGATCAAGCATGAGGCGAGTAGCAGCCCAGTACGTGAGCGGAAGGGATGGGAGAAGCCTGAGCGATATCTGAACATGAGCATTGAGCGTCAAAATCAACGTGAGCGCCAATGCATGGAGAACATGAGGCAGGAGGGACGGCGAGAGGAACGGTGATTCAAGTTGAGGAGGGGGTGACGCGCCATCATTCTTTGATCGGATCCGAGGTATGACGTGGGGAGCAATGGAAGGCAAGTTCGAGAGATAGAATCCGCAGAAGGCAAAAATATTAAGCAAGGGAGGGAACGCCAAAATGAAGTTTGGTATGTTGGAGACTGTCCAATATCGCAAGAAGCCAATGTTCCAGTATTTTGACTGCACATGGGAGTATATCGAAGGAATAATACTGCTCGTACACCAATCTGGGATATGCACCGCTGATGAGGTGCAGAAAAGAAGATATGCGGTTACATTATGATATATGAAGGGAATCAGAGGCAACGCAGTGAGTAGCACGCATTTAAAGAGACGCGTAGGAGTAAGCTGGTGAAGTTTTATTAATGCAAGTGCCATTTGCGAGAAGCATAAAACTCACCAGATGCATCCGCCCTGTCAGAAAAGGTGTGACCAGCATGCCCCAGATAATGAACCCGGAGAGGAACATTCCATTGGACCTGAATAAGCTTGCCAAAGCAAAGCATAAGGATGCTGCGACCCATTGAGAGCGGGCACATGCCAGCATGCCCCGATACGAGAAATATGTGAAGAACGGTTCGCTGTAGGAGGCCAGCCTAAGCGCAACGGGACTACTCGAGAGCAAGGAAAGTGCGGTAGACAAAAATGCCAGGGAAGGTGAGTGGAGATGATGTAATGAGAGGTGATAGAGCACTCGTGTTGAATCGCAAAGCAGGGCCATGCATGCTCCACCTCGAAGGAGTGTCGACCAGTTATTTGAATCAAAACCTGCTATGGCCTGCAGGTCGGCCGAAACGCGCATCAGCAGTGGTACTCCGTTGAAGAATGCCCATTCGTGTTCATAGACATAACCCTTTTCTGCTACGTGCGCAAAGTGAAACGCGTCCCAACGAAGGAGGACCGAAGGAGTAGTACCACCACTGGTTCGAATGGTTGGCGAAGCATCGAACAGCGGAAGCAAGTATGTGGAAAGTGAGGCTAATGACCAGATTGCAAGTCGCACTAGCACAGAATATCCCAGTAAAGCTCGAAGATGCCTCGTAGTTGCTGGTTGCATTGATCTTGGGTATTGCCAATACCAGGCAGGCTATAGGCGAAATGATTACATAATCATAGAACTTGGTCTGCCATCACATAGATACTACGTAATACAGGCGATGTGGTTCAACGTTCAAACGTTCAATATGGGGCTGGGCACAATTAGCACCGAAGTGCGATTTAGTATAGAAGGAGGATGTAAGTAGATACATATGGATCACGACGCAAGGGTCAGCGATGTATCAGGGGTTGCTTGAGAACTAGGAGCGACACTCCTTCTCTTGCCACCTCGAAATCGATGAAACACGACCCGCAGCACCCAGGTAGAGATTTTCTTCTTGCGCTTTCCAGCGCTGTCCTGGGGTGGTGGCATTGAGGGGAGCGCCACGGGTTCTTGCAACTAACCACTTGTCCATATGAGCAAAATTTGGCAATGAATGGTCACGCACCTGTGGCGGAACTCCGGAAGGCACTCCACTCATTCGGTCATTTCCTGACTGAGTCTGTGCTTGCTCTTTGGGAAGCATCGTGGAAGGTAGCTGTGGTAGGAAAGCGTTAGTATGCCTGATGTCGTCCATTAACCTGACACTCACATCTTGGGTCGACGTTAGTGAAGAAAGGATTGATGTGGTGAAAGGCGAGGTAGGATTTCCAGATATGACACGTTCCGGAATTAAAGTTAATGGGTCGTCGCCATCCGAGACCGAATCTCTGAGTCTATCACCCATTTCTTTTTCCGAACCCCCTAAACACCTGATGAGAGAGCAACGAAACAAAAATTCTACGTGCACTTACTACTGAGAGTCTTCGTGCACATATGCACATACCAGAGTCTCACTTTTTTGTCATCACAAGCTGTGGCAATGGATTTGCCACTCGGCGAGAATTTGACACATCTAACCCAATCAGGGTGTGGGAGAACGCGGCCGATTGGTTTACCGGTACTTGCATTCCAGAGGCGCAACGTTTTATCCTGCCCACTACTGGCAATCATCTGTCCGTTTGGAGAGATAGCAACGGACAAGACAGTGCCTATGTGGCCAGTCAAGGGTTCCCCGATGGATTCTCTGGTCTTGATGCTCCACCTCCTGATGGTGCCGTCTGCCGACCCACTTATAAGCTGGTCAGCGAAAGGCGAGAACGCTACTGATAGTACAGGGCCAGCATGCCCGAGGAGCTCGTAAATGCTATTGGATTGCGGCACCCAGATGATAATGGATTTACCAGAGCCACAGGCGAGCATGTTGCCGTCGGGAGCATACGCTAAGGTCCAGTGGCCTCTGTCATCTAGCGAGTGCAGCATACACGACGTTGTGACGTCCCATATCTTCACGGACTCATCTCCAACGCTTGCTACTTGGCGGCCATCAGGAGAAAATGCCACTGCCCGCGAGTCATGCTCCGCAGATAATGCACACAGAAGAGCACGAGAAGAAATATCCCAAATGCGTATCCGACTGTCATAGCCCCCAGTGGCGACCCTCTGACCATCTGGAGAAAATGAGACAGAGCGTATGAAGCCTGTGTGGCCACCGAGGTCAGTATGAGATCCGGTTTGAAGATCCCAGATGAGTACGGTGCCATCCCCTGACCCAGTGGCCATATGTATTTCATCAGGAGAGAAGGCTAGAGAGCTGACCCAGTCAGCGTGTCTCTCAAGTACACGGTGCGGTCGGAGCGTCGAGGATCTGGGTAGCATTTGGATATCGGCTGCAGCCTGAACAAATAAGGTGGTTTGGCGTCGGATAGCCTTGAAAGCAGCCATCGAGCATATGATAGCTTAAAGGCCTTGTAGAAGATACGGTTGTGACAATCAGAGCGAGTAATATATGGAGGGGGCAAATCTCCTGTTGAGGGCAAGAGTATGGCAGCCGAGGTAACGTACACGGAGGCTGCAAAAGGCAATCAGGTATACGCCATCAGCACAATAATCTGTGGTCAGGTTGGTTGCCTGAAGTCCACTCACTCTGTCAAGGTCGTCGTGGAAGTTCACCAAAGGACTGAGCACGATCCAACAAACTGTGGACGTACATAAAGTTAAGGCGCACATGCGGGCCAGCCTCATCCAAGCACCACGTTTAAACAGCGCCGAGGCCACACGCGAAAGATTAAGAAGTCATTTGAGCCACATGGGTTGGAGGGACTGGTATTTAAGTAGTTCGTGTGTGCCCACGCCATTTGACCAACATGGAAATGAGGTTGTTTCTCCAACATACTGAAACCCAACCAGCATGAACAGGGCTTGACGGGTTCGGAAATTCGAATATCATGAAGGAGATTGATTATTGTCCGAAAGTCAGTTAGTCAAACAAGATTCCGCATGTGAGCGAGCTAGCCCAGGCCCTGGGGTCAACGATGCCCAAATTACGTGCCAAAGTTATGTAATCGCTCATTTTTAGCTGCAAAAGCATGCTCTAATGACTGACTTTGTATGTCGGCATGACCGGGCATCTGATTCCCCCCAGCGTCCTAGCAGCAGTGAGTCCTGCAGTTTGTCGTACGTAGCCACTCTCTCTCGTCAATATGCACTTTGCATGACTGACCGGCGTGTACAGGAGATAGCTAAACGTGTTACTTTCTCACTACCGCAGGCCCCGCTATCCCGCTGTCGTGTGAAGTACATATTACTGGCAAATCACCTGCTTGCATGTCGCCCAAGTCTAAGGACTTGAACCTAAAGCCCAAGATCCTCCAGATGCCCTTGACAGCACAGGCGAGCTCAGCAGCTACCACGAGCCCCATCGTGCAGTCACCTCCGACGCTCATCGAGTTTGTGACCACCGTTCCCACTCCCCTCGCTTCGGAGTTAGTCTTCCTTGCGCCATATATTCAAGCAATAAGACACCTAGCGCAGATCATCAGTTGGCAGTCTTCTTGGGAGGAAAGCTGGCTAGCTCTCGCCGCATGGTGGGCATTCTGCCTACTCTCTGAACCGACCCTGAGGTATGCATGTTCCACTATCCTACACACCCGCTGATGCGATAATCTGTTACACGTTAGATTCTTCTTACCGCTTGCAGTTCTATTCGTGTTCACACTGAGACGATGGACATCATCGCCATCGTCTACTCGCACCTCTGTGGCAGTCTCACCACCAATAACGGACAGCGCCCTACATGCACTCGTGTCTGATTTGACGACCATTCGCACTCTGATTCCTGCATCATCCGCATATCCCCTCCCTCCATCTCTTAATGTTCTCCGAATAATCTTGTTCTCATATCCTCCCTACCTCATTCTCACATCATTTGTCGGTATACGTGTTTGCATTGCAATATGTGGCACCCTGGTCATGGTTCACAGGGCACGTTGGGCCAGACATGCACGAGCATCCATTACGCGCAGCGCACATGTCCGGTGGGCATTTTACCGGTTATACGCATTTGTGTCAGGAGTACCGCTCCCCCCGCCCGCATCTCCTTCTCCGTTGGAAGCTTCCACTAAGATTCGCCCGGCATCCGTATTAGCGGACGACGCACCTAAACCTTCACCGCCTCTTCGTTTCCTGTTTACAGTATATGAGAACCAGCGGTGGTGGATGGGTCTGGACTGGACAGCTGCGCTACTCCCCAACGAGCGCCCATCATGGTGTAGCTCCTCCCTCGCGGGATCACCCCCACCCTCAGCCTTCCCCCTTCCCGCCACTACAGCAGCATACGTCGCTGTCGGCAAGAATGGTCGCGCAAAACGTATAGCGCGCTGGTCATGGGAAGAGCCGGAATGGCGCGTCGTCGTGCGGAAAGAAGGTCAGGAGGGCGTCAGGCGTGTGGAGAAGACACCTCCAAAGGACACGGACGAAACTACCGGAACTGCAGCACGCATGCTACGTGCCGCACGTGGCCGAGACAGCGTGAGCATGAGCTCCAGTGGTTCTGCCGAGTCACCCGAGATAATCAATGAGCAACACCCTGATGATCCGTTCCTCGATCCTACACCAGAAAATGAGGCCTTCACAGATCCTGATGGTTGGTTGTACGGTGACAATAAATGGGAAGGTGCATGCTCAAAGGGCGGGATGGGAAAGTACACGCGATTCCGCCGCTGGACTCGTATTGCTCTTCTCACTGAGACAATCGAATTGGTTGGTCCGGGTGAATTAGGAGTTGTGCGCGACTCGACGGAGCTCGACGGATATGGAACTGCGAACTCTATTTTTGGCAGTACTCCGTCTGTAAGCGCCAACTCACCAACGTTGAGCTCGTTCTCGTTTTCGGATGGAGAATCCCAGAGCGCGGTTACAGCGCCAGAGCCGCCGAAGGATGGAGGGGGGACAAGGAATATGCTGAAACAGCGGCTGAAGGCTGTTGTAGAGGGAACGACGAATTGATGGTGACCTTTGTAATATTACGCACGTGTTTTTAGGGCTCAATGATGCTCGTATGATCATTTTATTCGCTAATGGAATATGGCTTTTCACTATTTACTTTCGCACTCGCAAGGACGATCATATCATATTACAGGTCTAGCTTGGTTGTCGCCAGACCTTCACAGTGCCATCTGCGCTAGCTGTAATCATCTCACCAGCGTCTACGGGGTGATGTTCCGTCCAAGTGATCACCTTATCATGAACTTTCGGCGGAGGATTGGGTTGGAAGACTGCAGCCTAAAGTGAACATTAACAGGGTGATGATATCTGTGAACATGAATACTCACATCAACCAAGTCCCAAGCCCAAACACGGCCATCTTCGTCTCCACAAATAACAGTTGCCTCTTCATGTCCGAAGCATGCTCGACAGCGATATGACGTGTGGTTGTGACCAGTGAAGTCATTAAGAAGTTTACCGCTGGACATGTCGAACAACCTGACATGAGAATCAAGTGTGGATACGAGAAGCGTAGTTCCATCAGCAGATGGCGCAACCGAGGTGACAGGCTCTGTGAGACATGAAGATCATCCTATGAGATTGAAACCGAAGAGACTTACGCCCTATGAAGTCTGAGCGCAGCTCGCCCTTGCGGAGATCATAGGTTCGGACATAACCATCTACAGAACCTGAGATTATTGTGGTGGCATCCACGTGCAAGGTCTGCACGGCGTCGCGAGCTTCGTCGAGTATTTGGATCGGCGCACGTGCTGGAGCCCTACCCAAAGTCGTTTATTGTTATTCCCGTGCACAGAACGGCACCATGCTCACCGCAAGTCCCATAACCTTACTGTGGCGTCATACGAGCCTAACATACAACATGGTGAACTCTGCTATGCACACGTACAGATCATCGTCTTACCACTGGCCAGCACAGTCGCATCTGCATTAAGCTCCACGGCATTTATCTTGCTCATATGGCCTGCCAATCTACGCGTCGTCACACCCGCCGTGACATCCCATACAAAGACAGAGCGGTCCCCTCCGGAAGACGCGAATTTTGTATTGTCATGACTCCTACAGGGTTTTGTTCATCAAAACGCAACAGACGAAGGAGCTACAGATGACTGACACAGCTATGGAAAGGACCTCGTATCCGTGGGCCTCAAATTTCTTGATCTCAGTACCAAGGTCTGGATTCCAGAGACGCACGGTACGATCCTGTCCTCCACTTAGAACGTACTTTGCGCTTCCTTTAGAGTATCGAACGACATGCACAGGTCCTCTGTGATTCGAGAGTGTTTGATGCAGCGTTCGAGCGAGTGTTTGTGGACCTCGTGAAGGGGCCATCCTACTTACAGAAGTTCGTGGATTGGTTGAGCTGCAAGCAGGAGTAAGAACAAATGGGAGACACCATATAGGGAAAATTATCGGACACACCTGGGCCGAACCGCTGTCCCGGCGGGCCGGCGTTATGATTGGTGATAAACCTCCCACAGACTCACATTTCTCCTGTTAACCCGCCATGTCCAAGCGCGGACTATCCCCAGCACCTCTGCCGCCTGCAAAGAGACTGCATAATGCTCGACTTTCATCGCAGGAGCAGCGACTTATCACAACGTTTGATAATGCGCTCTATGATGAGCTCATTCTGTTTATCCTCTCGTTCCTGAACTCCCGAGATCTCTGTGCCATCCAAGCGACGAACAGGAACTGCGAAAGACTTGCCAGCGACAACCAGGTATATATTTGATTTACTCGGGCAGCAAGGGAATGAATGTTGAACGCACTCGGATCACCCACTGCTTCCGTTGTATTTGCAGCTCTGGAAAGCTCTATTTGTCAGAGAGTATGGCAAAGCACGGCTGAGGGGAGGCAGGGGGTTCTACCGTCAACCTGGTGGGAGACCAATGAAGCCTTTTCCCTTGAGAGCTTCTGTATCTGCATCGTCTGTTGACGATTCTGTGAACTGGAAGTGGATGTACCGCATCAGTTCGAATTGGAAGAATGGTATGTTTCTATGATTAATTCTGTCTGTTTTCAATTGTTCACATATATCTAGGGCGTTGTGCTGTCGAGAACTACAGTGGCGCTGAGGACGTCACAAACCAGGCTCTAGTACCACCGTCAGCCTTTCCCCGTCAGCATGTCTTATTGGCAGGCGGGTTCACTGTATCGTCTACTAAGCCTCATGCATCCTCACTGCTGGTACGGGACAACAATGGCACATCTCGCACTCTGCTCTGCAGGTCTACTCTAGCTACTTCTGCAGCTGAAATATCTGCCATAGCACTTGATCAATCTCCATCTATCTTATCCCCCTCTAATATCTTACGGCTGGCTGCTTTCCTGATAACTGGAGAATTCAGTATATTCGAACATGATCATTCTTCCCCATCCTCAACGACTTCTCCAAAGCAGACATATGTCCCTTCAGCCCCACACCGCGCTTCTCCAGTAACTCACGCAGCCTACAACCATCCATTACTCGTCACCTTGTCGCACTCGTTTACGCTCATGATATATGACCTGAGCAACGATTGCATAACCCGCACTCAGACACTCACATCATTCACCAGCCATCCGCCCACGTCACTCGTACTCTCCGCCATGCCTTCGGCCGCATCATACAAGCTTGTCATGGCCTACGCAATCCCTGTTTACCCTGCTCACTGGAGTGTGGGAGCCACAGAACTCATTATATCCCCGCTGGGTGTTATACCCCGTAAACGAACATTTAGTCCAACCTCTACCACTGACTCATCACCGCCCGGGGCCTTCGAAGTGAGCGTCACCAGGTCTGCCCGTGCTTTTGACGTCCCACAAGGGTGGATAGACGAGCAGAAACTACAGCTTATGCGTGATCAATGGGGCCGGAAGGTGAAACGGGTCGCGGATACACAAACGGACGGAAAATGGGTCGTTCTAGCACCTGGAGACGTGACCGACTTCTCTCCGATATCCCAAGGTTCGTC
Organism: Rhizopogon salebrosus TDB-379; assembly: GCA_029603245.1. NCBI lineage: Eukaryota > Fungi > Basidiomycota > Agaricomycetes > Boletales > Rhizopogonaceae > Rhizopogon > Rhizopogon salebrosus. Next base: position 28,837 of record MU837146.1, read on the forward strand.
TGAAGGTAGTACAGCTTCCCAGGAGGCACATCCACGTCCACCGGCTACTCCTTCATACATCTCACCTCCGAGTCACTCATCGACTCATCTTCAATTATACCGTCTCCACATGCCCCCGCTCTCGAGTTCGTCAGCCCATACGCCGAAATTGACGTTTGTTCGGACTCTACATGGACCTTTGGGGCCTGTTTGTGCGCTTTCCCTCGCAGATGGGCGGTGTGTGAGCTTGAGTGCAAATGGTGGGATTTGGGTGTGGGACCTTGAGGGCGGAGATGGGACTGAAGTTGCTGGCCCTGTCGAGGGTAGCTTCGCAGGAACCACCGGTACAATTAAACATGGGACTATTGCATTTGACGAACGGAGGATTGTCAGCGCTGGTGTACGGGGTATTGAAGAGCGAAGGTTTGATATTTAACAAAAGAATGTAGAGTTGTACATTTGTCACACGTGGCCGTCGGACGTTTGAAACTCATAGTGTGGCGTACTAGCCTCCATAATACTCATCTCTCGGACAAAACTCCTCCGGTCTAACGCTTCCATATTTCAAGTACCAGAAGAATCTGCAAGCCGATTTGCAATATCATGCGATTAGGCATTTGTAGCGGTTTGCTTGTGAAGCTGAATGGAAGCTTTCGCATATTTCACACTGCAACTTCATTCTGTCAATTCTACACAACTTTCTTTCTTTTGATGCCCAAATATCTAATACTAATCATGGTAATTATAGCAGTGCACCGTGTAAGTGCTCTCTTGGCGTAGAGCCAAGGTGCATCGTGCCGTATTGTAATTGGCTGTTGCACGCACCCGAGAAGTGTACGAGTTTCATTCGGAACCCCCATAAATGTGAGTAATAACACGCAACATGTTCACGCTCAGCATCAAGGCCTATGCTTTGACGCGGCCTCGTGTCCCTCTTTGAACAACTATCTACGACGACGAGACGGAGGAGCGCCTTCGTCGAAAAGCGTGAGTAGCTAATCCTCTCTCAAATGGCCATTGGCCACCTGACATACGAGGTCTGACAGAGCTACACGGTTCTGCGTCCAGCAGAATCACCCTCGATCCTTTGCAGAGCTATGGATCCACTTACCGTAGCCAGCGCCAAACAGTTGGACGTTTTCCTTTCTACCATGAGCTCTTCGGGCACTCCCTTCGGCGTGGAGATCAAAGAAGCTCAACTCGCATTGCAACGAGATGGAGAGGAGTTATTGCATATAGAGTCCACGATTTACAACCTGCAGGCCGAGATTCAGGCGATGCACAAACATATTTCCCTTCAGCAAGAGAAGCGGCTCGCCGTACAAGCTAGCATTTTTACAAACAAAGCTCGCATCAGCCCTGTGAAGTTCCTTCCCACAGAAATCCTTCAGGATATATTCAAAGCCTGCCTCCCTAATGATCGGTATATCATCCCCCACATACGGTCCGCCCCGCTTTTACTCTGCCACATTTGTCGGCGCTGGAGGGATGTTGCAGAGGCAACGCCGGAGCTCTGGTCTTCTATCAGTGTCCAGGACTGGGGTGTCTGGACTGCAGAGTCTTACACAGCGATGACAGCCCGTTGGCTTGCAGCGTCGCGCACCCGTCCGTTGGCTATCAGTGTGGTGTGCCATCAGAACTGGGATCGGTTTGGCCAATACGATTTAGTGGGATCAGAGCTTTTCTGTCTGCTGGTTTCACACTCGGCAAGGGTACATGACCTTCATATTCAGGCCACATATGGCTACATTGACGCGTTCCTTGCCGCTGGTTCACCCGCTGTGAAACACATCTTGATATCCGTCATACCAACGATGTTCCCTCCCAATTCCGGCCGTCCACTCCCCATTTGCACCTCAAGGGTTACCCACCTTGCTCTTTGCGGAAAGGATGCATCCATTGCCCTTCTTCCGCTCGCCACGCTCCCTCAGATCACCCACCTTACACTGGACAGAGTAGGAGCGGAAATCAACCTGATAAAAATACTCGTTGACTTCCCTGCGCTGATACAGTTGAAAGTAAAGCTTTTCGGCACCCAGGATGTGACTTCCCCTGACCCTGACCCAGTCTCGTTAAAGCATAATACATTGGAGATACTGAGTATCTACCTGTCGGGGGACGCAGTTCAGTTTGGAAATGTGACGCCCCTTGCTCGCACTTTCGATTCACTGTCCTTGCCGTCTTTGCGAGAGTTGACCTTCTTCGCTTTAGACCCTCGCCGCGAGGCCACTGTTGATGAATGGCTTCCTGACTCCGTGACGGCATTGTTCGCTACATCATCATCTTCGGCCAAGCGCCTTCTTTTCCAAAATTTCGGGCGCCCTGCGGATCTGAATGGCCTCTGTGAACAGCTTAGGAGCGTCGCCATTGACTTGAAAGTTAATAACGTGGCCTTCGACTTTCCATCCTATGATATCCCAGCCTAGTAATTGTAGTCTCACCCATAATATGCGATACATTTCATCCTAGGTATTAGGTCTTGGTAGATTTAGGTAGATTTTACTGGCGAAAATAAAACGAGTGGAGTTGAAATATTGACCTCTACATCTAAATTGTCTGTCCGCTGCACACAACAGGATAGTCACAGAGCACCTCAACAGCACCTACTTCTGCGATCCGATCATACCAAGCACGAACACGCGCCTACTAACAGCATCCGCGCCCTCGGGCATGGTCTCGGACATGTCTATCCACCATTTCAGCCGAGCCCTCAGCTCATCTGCAGAGATTTTTTGACTCCATGTAGGCCTATATGTATCACCGAGGGACACATCAATCAGAAATTAGCCCCTCGACATAAGAGAACATACTCACATTCCACGCTCTTGCAAGGCTTCCTTCAACTCCGGAAGGGTGAGATCACGGCCATATCCCTCTTGCTTGAGCACCTTATCGTCGGAGGAGATGTACTGGAGGTGGCGTTGCAGATGCCACCGAGTCAATTGAGATGGTCCCCAAGCGGGGAGACCAATAAGTCTAAAAAATAGCCTCTAGTAGAGCAATGAATAAACACTCTTAAAGTACGTACCCGCACAACGCTCCAGGTTGACCTAGACTCTGTGGCGCAATGAAGCCAAGGCTTTCGGTTTGTTTCAGCAAGAGTTCAAAAATGTCCCGGTTCGCTGTAAGGGCAAGCAGCTGGTTATTGCATGCCTTTGCATTGATACGATCGCGTTGACCGGGAAGGATGCACGTAGATGGCAACATTCGAGGGGCGTAAAGGGCAATAAAAGGAATGAGCTCTTCCATAATGATGACAACAATCAAGAACGGGATGAGCCTAGGGGTGGGGGTTGAGAAAAATCAACAGAAGTGGACAGACGCGTACTTCATAGCATCATGTTGGTATGTCCTGATGAAACGCAACTCCGCTCTGGAGGGTGCTGGGCCGCCGGTAGCCGTGCGGGAACGAATTGCTGCTGCCTGTTTACGATGTGTGTTTATAGCCTTCAGGCCTCGGAAATAAAATTTCTACGGGGGCCAAAAGAAATTAGGGTTGCGAATGCATCGATGAGTTTGAACACGGACAAGGAGCTCGATGGCTTGATGAGTGAAGCGCTTGATAGCACCGGCATCTTGGGGAGCTGGTCGAAGGACACCCTGAGCAGTCGCGTCTGCTATGTCTTGCTTCGCCAGTTCAATTGCAGAAGGAACAGGATCTGGTGTACTTGGTCTCGGTGATGGACGAAATGGTGGAAACGAAGGTTGTGTTTGCTTTGGGGACGTTGAGTGGGGTCGCGGAGTCGCGGTTGATGGCAAAGGTGTTTTCAATGGGCCAGGCTTGAGCTCCACCCGATGCTTGCGAGGGGATACAGCAGAGGGCGGTATATTTGAGTTATGACTAGGCTTGGGATTTGAGGAGGACGTAGTGGTGGATGCATGTCGTGCTAAAATTGTCCATCTAACCCTTGCGTGGGGAGAAGCTAGCTGTGATCTAACAGGAGCAAGATGTTGGCGTGAAAGTACTAATTGTAACTGCCGTGGTGGGAAGCTGGTGTTAAGTAACAAAATTGATGATTTCAGTATGCCACAAAGTCAACCAGAGGGCACAAACCTGTTCACCGCGACATTCTTTCCGGTAAGGCGAAGCATACAATGAAAAGCAAGGCAAGTCTGTGCAAAAAGGTTGCTGGTATGATCGAATGAAGAACTGCGGTTACACCTCATCACGTGGGGTCACGTTGACGGTCACGCCGTCACGGGAGTCGACCGAGCTAAAGCTGCCAACTCCATCTGGAGTAACAAAACAAGGACGCACTCAGCAGGCGCCGAGGCCCGACAGGGCAGATATAGAGTAATGTATCACGTCCCAACGGCAGATACGAGGGTCCGAAGGCACGAAAGCACAGGAAACTCATTGAGGAGAAGCTTGGCTGCATAGCAAGTCAAGAAAGCAGGTACAATCTATTCGACCCAAGGCATATAAACGCCCTCATTGATACCTAACTGCAGAACTCACAGCTCTTTAATTCACACTCAATCTCACAATTTATATTTTCCAATTTCAGGCAATGTCTAACCCCTACGTCAGAAACTTGACCTTCCAGGTGTGAGTGCTTTTGAAATTTGCGCTGCCTTCATCACATTCTTACCCGACCGTCTTGAAGTAAAGACCTCGGCAAGGAGACGACGCTTCTGCTCACTTTCGATAGCGACATGCATGACATCTACAAGACATTCTGGCCCGTAGTTTGGAAGTAAGAACCCCTAGTTTTCGCCCGGGATGAATTTAAACCTTGTGACATGTCAGGGTCACCACATTTGGAAAATCGGGTGGGCATTGTCCTTCATCCTTGCTGTTCAATTGGAACTTACCCATGACCCCTCGTGCCAGGCTCGTACATGATGCATGTGACCTACACAAGCCAGTAGGGTACCTTTAGCAAATGATTCACATTATGTTCATAAATGTGTAGGCTTGCTTTCTCGACCCTACAAGTCGAAAATGGAAACACAGTAGATGCCTCTACCTGCGTACAGATCAAGGTGAGCGTCCCCCCCCCCCCCCCCCCCCCCAAAAAAAAAATCTTCCATTTCTCTGTAAGTTTGGCTTTCCAATGCCTTCATGTACGACACCTCATGGACTTGCAGGATCCTCAACCTGGAGTTGGTGGCTACATGCAGGCCGTAAACGAGACTGGTAAAATCCAGGACATTGCACTCGGTGCGTAACCAAATATTTTCTATTTTATTGTTATCTCAGTATAACGTCAAACTGCAGGCTTTATGACGCCAGGAAATTTGATGCCTCAGCCAGCTCTTTACTTCAAGGATGTCGGGTCTGTCATTATCCCTTTTTCGTCTTTCATACAACTCAATTGCGAAATTCAGTGATGGCAGTCACGTCGTAGCCAAGTTCACTCCGAAGCTGCGGGCCTACATTACTTCGGACTATCAAGAGTCTCAAATACTGGATGTTGCCATCCTGAGCGATGTGATCTGGGAGGAAGACCTTGACGGGCTGTCTCAGTCCACAACCTGGAGCCTAGAACGGGATCCAGCCAGTGGACGTTACATTATCACCCAGGATTAAAGGGATGCCAACGTGGTGTGCCTGGATAACTGTTGTCTGAGTCTGTGTCTCAATCTTTGCCCTCTTTCTACAGCACATATACTCATCCGATGCCCCAGTAGCGTGACTGTTGCTAGCTAGTTATCTGACCCTTGATTATCATGTCAATTTATCTCTCATTCCTGCCATCCCTTACTGATCCAATATTCATTGATATTCGAAGTTTTGTCATATCAAATCATTGCAGTACCGCGCATGCACACATTTCAACTCAGCACCGTAAACCAGGACCTCAGAATGACGGCACAGTGCAACAGGTGCATTTGAGCTGCAACGTCGCAGAGACGTCTATGCATACCTTGCCTGTGCGGAGTCTACCGCTAGTACTTAATCCTCGTGAGTTCAAGTGGTGCAGAGGATCTGACTCAGAACCTCTTGGTGCAGTGTTGAGTTGGATATTATTTCTGGCTGTGCAAGGGAAGTTGTTGATATCATGTCAGGGAGCTACTTCGAGAGCGCTGGCATGTCTAAACTATAATCATAATGATGCATTGTCTATAGGGAAGGCCTCAAGCATCTGCGAGGCTCCTCCCGTTGCCTTTACGTCCTTTCTGACCGGTGAATTGAATTGCAAGTGAGTCCTACGGCTATTCAGTCACCGGTGCGGAATGATAGGATCGTGAACGACGTAAAGCTGCTGTGACTGCAGCACGCCATATAGGTCACGTCTACTGCATAGGTCCTCCTCAAGGTCTGCTGTGCTTTATAAGTAATGTCACGGTAAGCTATATGTCTTGGACCAAATTCCTCTGCGAACGAAATTACTGCCTTACGCCCTGTGTCATAACTCATTCTCCAAAGTCACGCGATCTATTTACATAATATTGTTTGCTTCGTCATTGCTCCACCATTATTTGGTTACAGGTTTCGCCCTTCTTACTGAATCTAGGGTCGCGGTCGCGCCTCAATTTGGAGACGTCTGACACTCTGTCCCCGATCTCCGCTGCTCCCAGAGCGATCATGAACAGAGCTCGCAGGCTAGAGCAGGCTGACATTATCCGAACAAACAACGCAAATATGATTACACACAACCTCAGCTGAGTCCCATCATCCTAGGGAAGAAGTTCTTATAGAATTTTCGGAGGGAAGTGCAATGGAAGCACATCTTACTCGTCAGTGATACGTGGACGAACATCAACACAATTCGCGCATATTGTGCGAGTATCCTCTATTTTATGCAAGCTGTCAGCTCCTTCGCATCTTAACCGAAACTTGGGTTAAGTTCGGTATAAAAGGTCTCATGACAAGGTGCTGCTTAGCTGCTTTCATCCGAAACCTCTTCACTGTCGACTTGTCTGCAAAACCACGAGTCATCCCCACAATAATATGGCTTTGTCTGAAGGTGTATATCAATTCCCCTACCCACAGCAAAACTTGGGAATTCTAGTTCGTTTCCATGATCTCATTCTTGCAGGCCGCAGCAAGGATACCACGCCTGACCGTTACCTCACGGTAAGCTCAAGATCTCATTGAACTTCCATCCAATTCTCATTGTTGTTGCAGTGAAACATCAGTGTAGACGAGTCCGGATACAATATAACTATCCAGTCTACATTCTACAGCCGCTATATCGGTGTTAAAGTTTCCTTATTCATTTCATAGTTCACTTCACCCAAGTCCGAGAAATTGGTTTTCACGGACGCACTCTATGAGCGGATTGTATCGTACCGCGATGGTGGTCAGTGTTTGTGAGTACGAAAATACTTTCGTGTCAGACTGGATGATATAACCAGTTGGCTCTACAGCATTCAGGATCCTGCTTCGCGCTTGGCTTTGTGCCTATCTGATGGGAACGATGGAACGGAGGTGCGGCACTTCATTTGTATTTTTTTTTCCCTAGGTGATATCTCATTACTTCACCCCCTAGGTTATCCTCGTAGGGGATGGCGTGGGCGAACCAATTGCACTGGCCCCTCTTTATCCAAGAGTGAATAAATATCAAGGGGACCTATCAGAGTTTTATGATAGTCACTGCGTCGTTCTGAGCTGTATCCCTAAGTAGTATTACAGAGTTCTGTGTTTGCATGTATGGTTGGGCTGCGGGTGGCATTCCAGTGCTTTCTGATAGGAGTCAAGCCCCTGACTAGAAGGTTGTGTCAGATGTCAGATGAGCACCTGCTAGAAGATTGTTTTGACAGCTGTAGAACTTGTATCACAATGGCATAAGTTGACAGTCTATATTGCGTCGAACAAGATTTCCCCAACTCCAAGACAATCGTAGCTACTGACATACTTAATGCATGCGCGGAACCAAGCGTTCCTCTCGGTCATCCTAATAAACAGAGAAGGAACGTCTGCTTTCCTTCTACTCAGCCTCCGCAGATGCGAATTTTTAGAATGACAGACTACCAAAATTGTGAAAGAAACCAGAAAGAATCGATACTATGATGTCACGGTCAAGTTTAAACGCCCTGACTCCACATTCAATTTTTGCCTCGTCGCCCGTATGACCACCATCAAGCTCGATGCACATATCCTCCAACAAGATGCGGACACCATCATGAACGAACGAAACACACAAGTGCCAAGAGCTACCGTGAGGACGGTGCAGGCTCTTTTTCTTAGCAGCGCCGTGCAAGACTATTATAAACCCCCTATTTTCCTGCCGGGATCACTGTCGATTGCGCCCAGCGACACAGAAGTCGCCCCACCGAAGGTCACTGGTTACCTCGGAGGGCTCGTCCGCGCAGCGCAGCAGACTGCAGAATCTCGCTGTCACGGAAGCTTTGTTGCGGGACAAACCAGCGAAAGCGATGAATTTGCGGATATTGGTGTATGGCTGGGGGAAGGGAACTATCAAAGAGACCACGAGAAAGATATATTGGACAAATTAGGGCTCGTTGCATGGGCCGACGCTGAGGTGAGTGTCGACAGACGAGACAAGGCCGTCAGATGGTGATCATTAGTGTATCGGACTTCTCATACAGATAGATCAGACACAGATAGCTGTGGAGGACTCAGAAATGGGTGCCATAGGAGAGCTGTTAAACAGCCTGGAGGATTGTCACCGGTTCTTCGTGCGACGTCAAGACTCGTACTTCGCTTGCTTCCTCGTTGGTCGGTTGAAGGGCCAGGGAGGCTGGTGTGGGCTGGCGAGCATCGGGGTAGCAAGTTGAATGAAGTGATATCAGACTCTGTGCTATGATAGATATCTGAGTGAAAAGCCTTGTACTTTGAATCTTGAAAACCTGTCACGTCGTAATACAACGGACCGAGTATGTAGTACGTAGAAAGTTCATGTGATGACACAGCCACACCATTCACTTTGTTCAGTTATGTCAGGAGATTCGGAGGCGGCGATGGACACAACATCTAGTGCGGTGACAATCACTCAAACCGACTCGAATCCTACCACCCATGATCGTATACAGACTCTTACAGACTTCCATGCTCGTCTTCAGTCCGTTCGACATATGCCTTCGTTTTTGTTGAAACCGCCATCTGGATCTTCGCTTGCCCATGCACCAGAGTTTCATTCTCCATTCGACGCCACCGAACACGATTTTGCGGCTACTTTCCACACTACCCCTGCGCAAGATTTTCGCACCCTAAAAGCCATAGCCGAAGCCTTGTGCTCTGAAAGGGTCCAAGAAGCGCTGAAGGTTTCCCGCGAGAGTGAAGACGCAGACAAATGTGACCTTAGCTTGTCATTCCAAAGAGATAGTCGCAAGCAGCGGAGGTGAGCACACGCCATCTATGTGTCCGCCATCTACCAAGATTGACCTTCCACCTCTTCGGGTGACCTTTTTTTCATTTTTTTTTTCAGGCGACCACTGTCTCCAGTCGGCTCGCCACAGCCTTACATTCCGCCGCCACCGCGATCTTCTTCATCATTCCCATCGCACGAGGACGAGCCCCCACCATTGCGTGCCGAGGCGCTGGTAGAATACATTCGAGAATTTAATAAAGGTTGTTTTCGTGATTCAAAGTTGCCTCCAAATCCGCACATCGGGGAATCTTTCCAGCCAAAATGCAGACTATACCTATGGTCCAGGACACGCCCACCACAATTCAACCAAGCGATCAATGGTCCCCGACCGAGGTTGGCTAGTCCCGTTGTCATGCGATTCACGATTGAGGATGTGCTTACGGCTTATGTCTCCCTCGTGTTCGATCGCTTAGAAGATCCTCTCCTTGTCGAGAGTGTAACTGCGTTTGGTCCCAGAGAGATGGTACGGATAAGCTAGCTCTTTTCCTACCGTCTTCTGATAAGCGACTACAATGTATTTTCTACTATTGAATAGAAATTGCCACACATGCAGTCGGATTATCTCGCCTTTCAAGCACTGTCTCAGCATGTTGCAAAAATGGTTCAATCACATCCCCAAGTCCCTCTTCAGACGCTCATTGTAAAACATCAAACTTTATCTTTTTTCCTCTTGTGCTGACCGTTTGCCAAGCATCTTCTGGTGTCTTATCAAGGACTGTTTGTCGACCAGTGTACCAGTTGCGAACGAGTGCTCTCGGCCGAGGGTCACGTCCCTCCGGCAGGGCGGCTGTGGATTCCTGGAGCCGCAGAGCATCCCTTTGATCCAAATGCGAACAAAGAAGATCAACCCGACCCCCGCAGCGCCACAGATAGGAGTGCTACGGATCATCCAGATGGACATTGGGAGTCGCGCCATGTTACATGTATGTATAGCTGAGGGCCCTGGCATATGAATGCCCGGAGCTTGGGGGACATTGTGGGCGGTGGCCAATTCAGTCATTCCATTGTGTGGAGGGATCCTTGACGTTCATTTATTTGGGTCAATCGGTTTAGGCTTGGCCCTGAACTCTGAACTTAAGCTTGCTCGTTGGTGCGTTATCGATTTCGATGATAGATGATATTCTTGGATTAGCTCGGTTCCGCAGCGCTTGACTGGGGGCCGCTTTTCAAGTAGATCTTCCACTCGTGAATGCACGACGTCCCGATTTATCTTTCCATTTTTTACTTGTCTTTTCTTTGATTTTTCCTTTGCGCAGTGTTGACTTCGATTGACCCTGTCGACTTCTGCGATCGTTTCGTACATATCGTCAAGTGAATGCCTGATTGGATTTTTAAGTTGTCGAGCAACTTTGCTATTATTATTCATCCCTTGACAGCTCTTAACGTCAACTTATAGAGTTTGACTATGATGGGCTCGGCGCTAACACAATGGGAGACGCTGATTTGAGTTATCCCGGGGAACTGGTTTAAGATGTGCCTCTCATTGTGCGGATTAGGCTTGGGCGAATGTGTTCCGGTTTAATGGCCACAACCACCTTAGGCCGCAGCCTTCATGCCCGGGGCGCAATGAATAATGGAGGAAGAAGCTCGTTTCAAAACATGTATTGGATTGCGGGAATGTTCTACATCTAGAGACCCTCGTACATATAGTAATACTGATCGACAGAAGACCTTTATTGAGCACCATCACATGTGTTAAATGTTCTCTAGGCACCAGGTCGCAACTGTTTCGTGGTTCCTCCCTGTCACTCGGCAGCGAACTCGTCACTCATACTCTATTGTCCTGCTGGGTCCCAATTGCTATTTTCACTCACATGTATCGATATTCTATTGTTTGTGAAGCTTATCCTGGGGCGACCGTTACTCGGGGGAAAGGTAGCCTAAGATAGTAATTTCTAGACAACTCCGCGAGAGCAGTTTATGCCAGATCTCTTTACCACGATCATTTGGATAAATTTCATGTGATGCGCTGTTTCGGGAGTTTATGCTGATGACGGCAATCCATGCTAACACGGTTCTTTGAAGTACTTTCAGGATTTCGGTCACGATTGCATTCGTTGGAGCCTGGTGGCGCCGATCCATACCTTTGAGAGGTAAAAAATCAATGGTTACTGGTGCTGCCAAGTTTTGTTTGTCATCTTTCCTTGGCCAACGCCGATCCCATGGAAAGAGGCACAGACTCTGCATAATCAAATTTGGTTGATAGCGTTTTTGGGGTAGATCGGGGAGAACAATTTCTGCTCTTGTTGGGACGCAAAAGGTATGGTCGGTGGGCACGAGGTTATCAAACAACCAGTGCAAGTTCCTACCACAAGTAGACAATATTCTGGAAAGTTGAGATTAGATTGAGCGCATCGATATCAATATTGCATGACATTGTATGGACAGTCCACGAAGTACACAGGCCCACCATAGTCTGCATCTTTATTATTCCCGCTTTATGATAGCTCGGAGCTTAAGCTTAAGTACTCGACCATACCATTAAAATTGTGGTTTCCAACTGTATCTGTCGGACAGCGCTAACAACGTTCGCCTCCTATATATCCAGCTTCCATCCCCGCCGCTTCGATCATCCACCCTCAAAATATCTTCCCTTCCTTTTTTGCCCTTGTTTTGCCGTTGGCAATTTTGGCTGGTATCAATATAACCAAGCTCGCAACTTGAAGTCAGCCACCTCCATCATCCTTTCTCGTTCCTTCTTTCTGAATTTTCCGTCAGCCACTCGGGAATCGTCTTCCTCCCTGCATCTCGCACACAAGTTGTGAAGCATTCTCGAAGCTACGTTACTTCACTTGCTAGTTCTACATAAGCAAGTACAAAGGTGCGTTTTATCTCATCGACGCCACAGCCAAGCCATATGAGCTCATCCTCGGTAGGAATGGGCACACAATCTATGCCGGCATACTCTAGGGAACTACTAGTACATGGCCAAACTTCCACTAGCAAACCGCACGTCCTCGGAAGGCCGACTGCAGACTGCCCGAGCTTTGGACCGTCTAACGGCTCGTACCCTCGTGTCCCTTCCCTGTACATCCTGGGTTATACTCCTCCCGAAGGCGAGGAGAACGTTCTCATCGTCGTAAACTTCAATTGTACTGCTGACCTCGCTGCTGGGTCCCACATCCGTCTCGTTGTCGGCCGGCGCGCAGTGAGTACCAAGGTCCGTGAGCTCGAACCACCCGGCCACGGTCATTGGCAGCTCGAGGCCGCGATTCCCCCTTTTGCGCGACATAATTCTACAACATCGAACCTGCCGTTGACAATTCAGGCCGTGACTGACGATAACGCTATACTTGCTTCTGTTACATTCGGTGAATTTACTTATCGGTTGCCAGGTATGAATGCGTCAGTATTCCGTGGCTCCAGCACTGACTATGGATATTCCTACAGAGTGCGAAAGTAATCCGGCTCCCATGGTACGAAAGCACGCATCCAGCTTCTCGTCAAATAGTTCGGTCACCAGTCGGCCGGCACCTATCGGTGGTGTTTCGCGTTCAGAATCGTCGGAACGGTCAGGGAGACGCTCCAAGCCATACAGCCGCCCCTCTACTCCGTCATCGTCTTCAGATTCAGAACCCAGCCAGTCACACGCACAAAAATCATGGACGCGCCCTCAAGTTCAACCCCAAGCCCAGGGCCTCCGGCGCATGAAACAAATGGCCGACGCCTCTGACGACTGCTCCCAGACCGCAGTCCTCGAGATCATGATTGTGCTTGACAACTTCTGTTACAACTGGGATGACTTGGAACTGCAAGCTGGCAGGCGCCTTGTGCGCTTCTCCCGTTTGCAGGACGGAAATAAACTCCTCGTCTCGGCGGAGTGGATCCTCCCAAGCGAGTACGACGCAAAGGACATTGTTATCTCGTGTATCTATCGCGAGGAGACGGATTCTTGCTGCGTTACGTCCGTTGACATAATCCATTTGCTCCAGCGGCTCGTCGGGACGGAGTTCGTCGTTGAGGAAAAGAATCGTATTAGACGAAACCTTGAAGGCCTACGGCCTACCACTGTCTCCAAATCTCGCCCTGGGTTTGAAAGTTTCTTTCAGCGCATCATGGATTTCCCAGATCCGAAGCCGCGCAAGATCGAAAAAGATCTGAAAGTCTTTGATTGGAAGTTACTGCCCCAAGCGCTGGATAAGATCATATCAAAATATGTAAGTGTTGTCCTTCCATTCCTGCTCCATATAGGCTACTCACAGGGCCTGGTGTAGTCCCTGAGCAACTTCGGGTCTATCCCAACAAAGGAAAGCAATCAGTCGGGACCCTACCAGTCGCCTGTTTTTCGAGAGATGCCAGTGACCAACGTACAGCCACAACTGGAGTTTTGTCCATCATTTGGCGATGTTGTCCATTCAGAAGGATCACAAGAATCGCAAGCGTCTCGGTTCTCACAGTATTCTCAAGGGTCGCACCCGCGCCAGTCGCCCCAGCTAGAACTGGAGTCTTCCCTTGAGGATTCCATGTTCTATCATATACCAGAGGACAATCTCCAGCCAATGTATGTTTGCCGGGAGGTGGTTGCCAGGTATTCTTCAGCAGGCCATGAGTCCTCATACTTCGTCCCGAGCATGTCTTCTTCGAATACGTATCCTGCAGGCCCCTCGGCGACACTCCCACATACTGCTTCATCACACATACCACCTTTGAACGCTCTCCCGCACAGTCCAACGTGGGATTTGCAAAGTCAAAACAATGTTCCCATCCCCTCAGGTGCAATCGCCGACCACCAGCAGAGTCCTGCTTTTGAATTCATTCCCTCCCAGGAGTCTCTCGACATGTATTCCATCCCCCAATACAACATGCACACCTACGACTCGTTCGAGTTCCAGACTTTAAGGGATCACAGCGTGAACGCTGCCTTGGCCAGTCAGGTTGCATGACCGTTCATTTTACATCCCGTTTTCATTGCCCTCGTGTCATCTTCATCTATGTGCTCTATCTTTATTCGTTTTCCCCATTGTATTCAGCACTCTTTTTGTCTTTGGATTATACTTGTATGGCACTTGTAATTAGTCTTATACCTTCGGCTAGTGTCTCGTATGTACTCATATTTCGTGGTATCAAATTGTAACTGTTGTGGATATTCCAACAAAGGGTAATCGAACAAATCGTGGCGTAAATATCTCTATTTGGTTACAACTCACCAGCACTGCGGCGCTTGCTATCATGTAGGCATCATGATACACAAGGACCCACAAGGACCCACATCGATATCGATATCATCAAGGCGCCTCAGTCAATACATCTGAACCTGCCAGCGGCACGCACATTTCAGCCTGATTTCACTGTTATCTTACTTCCGCTATCAACAATGACGGGGCCACGGAATAACCTGGACAGTGTCAGGGAGGTAGTCCGGTCTCAGCACAACGCAATCATGGTCTCGAGCAGTGTACTGCCAAAAGTAAGCCAGATCGAATAATCCATTCCTCGCACACCCTGTAATTCGTCGTCAGGCTTCATCTTCAAAATTCAAGCCAGCTTTTGGGGCGTTGAACTTGAGTCCCTCGAGTCGCTCGAATCCTAGCGGTGAGTAAAACTCTCAGCCACACAGCCAACAGTCGCCGTACGTGTAAGTCGCAGATCGCAAAACGTTGGACTCGAGTCCTTCACTTCTATCGTTCGCAACACCAATTTTTGGAAAGAAGACATCGGACAACACCACTGCCCCAGTATCTGCCCCACTACTCCACAATCTGATCGATTTGTCTCGTCCCAGTGACGCCACGTATGATATTATTGAGGAAATCTTACCCTCCCGCAAGCGCCATTCAATAGATGCCCCGGAGGGAGCGCAACCATCAGCTTTGAAGCGTCTCAAGGAGGTTAATTATGCCAATAAAGAGAACATATCTACCACGAGTTCTTCATCGTCAAAGGGAAAACGTAGCACCGTTCCTCAACAGTGGACACCTGGTGTACCCACAGGCGTTGGTGCGCCGAACAAGACTGACGTATCATCTCGCCCCAATCCATTTGTCGTATCGCTATCGTCAGAACCCTCGTACGCTGATCCAGGCACTCAACTTACCAAAAACTCAGACCTTGATTCAGTACGTTCTTTCACCTCCCAGATACTATTTGTGATCTTGGCATTTTATTTTGAAGCGATCGCGAGGCTTTTTGGAACAGATACTTGGCAGAAATCGCCAACTTCGCCAGCATCTTCTGACATTAATATCGGAGCATGGACACAATACGCTGGATATACTTGAAGTCTCATTTTTGCTGTTTGTGCACCATTGTCGCGTTGATACGCTTGCTAAGTCTATGTAGGGCTCATCTCGAGCGTCGCGTTGAGGCGATCGAAGAACGCCTTACTCACATTGACCCCGTCAGCGAGCCAGCAACATCTGCTGTTACTCTCGCGTGTTCTGTGCCTACTGCTTTTGGAGCCGCGCTCGAGCCAGAAGACATCGTTGACATGTCTGTGGAGACCCTGTCCGCGCCTGATAGCGACGATCTCCGGGACGGGTTTGATGAATTCTCCACAGTCCAACTCGCTAGTTTAGCCTCGGCTGCTTCGGCGTCTGATTCCGCGGATGCACCAGTAGTATGCACTCCTTCCCCATCTACTAGTCGTCTCCATGATACGTCAGCCCCCTACTATGCGGAGGCCATGCATGTTTTGAAGAACACTTTTCGTCTGTCATCATTCAGGCAAAATCAGCTCGAGGCAATTAATGCAACTCTTGACGGCAAGGATGTTTTTGTCCTAATGCCCACTGGTGGAGGTAAAAGTTTATGCTACCAGCTTCCCGCAGTTTGCAAGGGTGGTAGAACACAGGGGGTCACCTTCGTGATCTCTCCGCTCGTTGCACTGATAGCCGATCAAGTTGCGTCATTGCTGGAGAAGGGCATAAATGTTGATTGCATGTCATCCCTTCGGTCTGTGGATGACTCACGAGATGTCATGCGCCGCCTTCACAGTCAGCACAAACCTGACATATGTTACATCACTCCTGAGAAGCTTCGTGAGAGCCATGCGATGCAAGATATCCTCGCAGCTCTTTACGAAGAGAAACAGATTGCACGCTTTGTCATTGATGAAGCACATGTCATTCAGAGTTGGGGGCGGGATTTTCGTGATGCTGTATGTGTGCATAACTTGACCCCTGTCCATGTTAATTCTTTTCTCGTATCCTTAGTATGCCGAGCTCCATATGCTGCGTGATAGGTACCCAGATGTACCAATCATGGCACTCACGGCAACCGCAAACAAGACCGCCATCCAAGATATTCATGCTCGATTAGGTTTACGTGACCCTGTATGCCTGGTACAGTCGTTCAATCGCCCAAATCTTTATTACGCAGTGCAGTCCAAACCAGCCACTAAGAAGAAGGCAGTTCAAGCCATCGCCGGTTTCATCACATCACAGCATGCTGCTGACACTGGCATCGTGTATGGCTTTTCGAAGGCAGAGTGTGAGGAACTTGCCGAGCAACTGCGCAAGGACTATGGCTTGTCTGCGAAACATTACCATGCCGGCATGAATCCGCAGGAGCGCAGCACCACACAGGAAGAATGGCAAAGCGGCAGGTGCAAGATAATTGTAGCAACAGTATGGCGCTTGCAGTGTGGTATCATCGAGTCCTGACGTCATCTTAGATTGCATTTGGAATGGGGATTGACAAACCGGATGGTATGGTGCTGTTGGTCAAGTTGCACGCCATTGGTCTAACTTCTCGATAGTGCGCTTCGTAATTCACTCAACGCTGCCGAAATCAATGGATGGGTATGTTGAGGGTCAAAAGTGTGCTTTACCGAAGTGCTACTTACTATTTCAGCTATTATCAGGAAACTGGACGGGCTGGACGAGATGGTGAACCTGCTGACTGTATTCTATGTAGGCAAATTTAACGGCAGGTTTCCTGCACTATCTGACGTGTCACACACTTGCAGACTACGCATATAAAGACGTCGTTTCGCGACTACACATGATTAACAGCGATCGCAACGATAAAGGACTGCCTCGGACTGCAGAAGAGAAGAAGCGACAAATCGAAGTTATCCGAGCTGTGGCCCAATACTGTAGCAACGAGGTTGACTGCAGGCGGTCACTGATTCTTACTCACTTCAATGAGCGCTTCGATCCGCATCTCTGTGCCAAAGGCTGTGATAACTGTTCTAAAAGTGGAATGATTGTTCGCCAGCTGTACACATCGGAGGCTCAACAGGCTATTCGCCTGTTTGGTCAGATGGGGGTTTCCATGGATAGGATTCCTGTCGGACATTTCAAGGATGTGTTTGCGGGTCGTAACAAGGTCAGGGTTCGTGATAGTGGACACGACCAACTGTCACTGTTTGGAGTGGGCAAGAGTGTCGATGGAGATCGCATCGTAGGTGTGATGATGGAAGCTGACATTTTTGCGATCGCACGAGAGGCATCCGCGTCTGGCTGGACTAATGATTATTTGAAGGTACTTGAGTCCCCTTCCATCGTTTCATACGTGATCTAACGTCATCCTTCAACCTGAAGCTTGGTTCACAAGCAGATGCGTGCCTCAGCGGCGATCTCGCTGTCGAACTTACCTTCAGGGACGATGGCACCAGCAGCGGGTCATCTCGTTCAGTTGCGAAGAATATACCATTATCAAAGACCCCCACAAGAACCAAAGGGAAAATGAAGGCTGGTCCAGGCCCATCTTTGCACATGCCACCGTATGAAGACGACGGCGAGCTCGACACCGTCCCTGACTTCCAGCCTGTCAAGGGCGCCATAGACACGGGCGCCACAGCCCAGCAAGAGGACGACAGTCAAATACGTCTCAAAGCCATGATGGCTGTAAGGCAAAGGGTGAAGGTGTTTTTATAACGCCCGAGTTGGTGGCTTATTTGTATTTCATAGCTTGCAAAGGAACACGACCTCAATGAAGATGAGGTGCTCGCCAATGACACGCTCCATTTCTTGTCGCTCATGGACATCCAAAGTAAGAATCTAAAATGAGTGAGTCTCAAATGATAGGTGGTTGATCTCACTCTTAGATCGCATGTCATTCGACACTTGCATCATCAACTCTGGCGAACCAAAATCGCAGGACAAGTCGGCGACTTTTGGGGAGGCTTTCTGGAGGGCCTACTTGAATGCCAAGTCAATCAGCACTTCGAGGTGGCGTTGAATGCCACATCAACCACATCTAAAAATTGGAGTCGGTCAGAGAGCGCTTTTGGTTTAGGTCACTGAGGGAGTGTTCGTAAATGTTCACTTTGGGCAAAGTCAGCCCCATTTTAGGAAAGACGTGCACGTAATTTTGTATTGAAACACTCAGCAACAGCTCTCAGACAAGCGAGAAGAGTAAGTGTTGTGCTGATGCAGCACCAGAGAAGTGACAAATAAATACAACTCCGAGATCCAAGCCCGGATTTCAGGCCTGCAAAATACTTTGTTTCGATCGAGCGACGTAGCCACCTAAGTAGCATATTCGATACCGATGTCCATTTTCTCCTTTGACGAAATTCCGGGTGCATTTGCTGGAGCATTCTCAACAACGATACATTATCAGCGCGAGGCTCAGTAGAGTCATGCGACTCGGTTCCTGGGAGATCTGTTCTTACAATATGTATAGAGAAAATAGAACGTCATAACCAACATTAACCTCGACGACCACGCGTCAAGCTACCAAACCGTGAAGAAAAGCGGCCTTTGATAGAATTCGAACTGCCAACGGTCGACATCACCACAGAGGCAGCAGACGGCGCTGGGCCTGTATTCCCGACTGTGATCAATGAGTCTCGAGGAGACCCCGTATTAGCATCACTGCTAGCATCTCGCCAGCCAGTCAGCACCCCATTGATACCATGACGAGCAACGTGCGCTGCGTGCATCTGCAATGGAGTGCGCTTCGCGCTACCAGCGCCATCATGATGATGAGAGGGTGCGGGACGTGATGATAAGGGTGAAATTGGTTGAGTGCTCAAGGATGAGCCACCAACTGAAAGAGGCACTCCAAAGGACGGTCGACCGGATGAATTTGAGAGCGACCGCTGATGGGAGCGATTGTCATACAGCGAACCTTGGTCGTGAATCTTCAAGGACACGGCATACGATTGGGGGACATGTTGAAACCCGTTCTCCGCTGCTATCCGTTGGATTTCCTCTGGGAAATTTTTCCTGAAGAGCTCTTCCAAGGTCTGATGGAAGCGTAACATTTCTGACGGGCAGATTTGACCGTGTAATTTGAGGCAGCTGTCCGTCACCCGTACCTATACTGCCCATGAACAAGCTGAATGTCATTTTGCCAAAAGTTACTTTACCTGGTCGTCTATCGTAGTTCTGAGGCGTTCTATCATTTCCGCTCTATCTGGGTGTTTGGCAGCATACGCCGGATCGAAGAATATCTCACGGTACGCGGGGAGACCATCAGCAGGCGGGTCAACAGCTCCGTTGAGGCTCATAGAAAGAGCGTTTGTCGAGAATACCTGGGCCGTTTTTGCAAGAGCAGCATATCGCTGATGGAATGAAGCTAGTTCAGTGGTCTTTTGTTCGACCTCATGAAGAGCATTTTCGACAGGTGATATTTCGATGACTTCCCATTCTTGAATGTCCGATCTCCGAAGGACAGTGGGGAAGGCTTGTTCGGTTGTGAATGATGTCTTCTCCAGCCAGTTCTCTTCGTTACCATCTCGGTCGAATTTTGTTATTTGTCTAGTAGAGCTGAAGACATTGACGGCACTGTCCGGTTCGAGCCATTAATTACGAAGTAAGCTCATTGGCACGAGGAAACTAACCTATGCTCGTAGTAATTACGGATGGCCAATGGCACATCGGGACTGGTGAAAATGGGAAGTGAACGATCCGGCTCGGGAGTGACAGCGGTACATTGGATGTATTGATCGTGTCCAAATCGTTGATCCGCTGTGGGATCGTTCTTCAACAAATGAGCGCCCGGGTGTTTGTTGAGCAGGCGTTCGCAGAAAGTGCCAAACTTCTCCCATTCATACCCGCGATACTGCGCATATAACTTTTAGCAAATAAATCGATGATATAGTCAATAAACGTACAATGAACTGCTTATTCCTCAAGGCATCAGGGAAGTCTCCATAGAACACCACTCGGAAATAGTCGGAGTAGTAACGCTGGTCTGTGATGATATGCTCATATAATGCAGCTTGATGACGCAATATTTCTGCCAGACGCGCGCTATGAAGAATGCAATTAGTCGATGATAACTGAAGCACTGCGGTGACGTACTAGTTGAAAGTGACTTCGGCGTGTTGCTTTGCTAGCTCTTTACAAATCTCGATTGCACTCTCATATGCCTTGCCTTTGCCTGTACAGTACTAAGGACACCATGAAAATGGTACGGAAGGTACGGCTCACCCAAGTAATCCAAAATCAATAAACATAACGTCTCTTTCCTGTGGAAATGAGACTGCTGAGGTAGCCCGAGGTCCTCCATGGGGCCCACAAAAGAGTAGAGATCCCAATCGTGTAAATCAGAATGAAGTTTTAGAGTTAATGCGGCTTCCACATAATTTTGTGCTTGTAAATGAGCCTTCAAACATGTCAGTACCGAGAATTAAAAGCCCTAAGTAACTCACATTGACCAACTGGTGCACATATTTGACGTACATCTCCTCTCGGCCAATTTCGCGAATGAAGTTCATCAAACGCAGCTGGGAGAGATAGTGGTTGAGATTTTCGTGCGGGTGATCGATGATTGCAGTACTCACAGTGGCAAGGACACGGTCATCAGCAAACTCCTCGCCTTCTGGGAGTCTGCGAACGTTCAGGAGAAGCTTGAGGAAGGAATCCACGGAGTCGAGGAAGATAGATACACGCTCCCTAAGTTGCTCGTCAACCTCGGACGACTCAAACAGGTGCCGCAGTTGTGCAATAAAGAATCCTCGAGAGATATCATCACCCTTAGACTGGGACATGAACAGGGAATCAAGCTTCCTGACCAGTTCCGTCTCGATCTGGTCGAAATGACCATATTGTTGATGTTCCGAGATAATCATGCCGAAAAGGATTCCGACTGCATTGTTTCGTAGCTGGTCATGATGACTCAGGCAGAGGTTCATGATATACCCGATCAATGTGCTCAATACTGCTTGGTAGCCCTGCATAGTGCCAAGCGTCTAAGTGTCCAGCTATGATCAAGCCATGGGAAATACGCACTCCTTGTAAGACAGAGCCGGATTCATTTGGTTCAGGCCAGGCAAGGGCTTCCCATAGGCGGAGCAATATGTCTGCGCCTTCGCCTCGAATATCACCGCCAAGTCGCCAAACAGCACGCCGTTTCTGAACTGCGGCGTAAGAAATCGAACAAGGTAAAGGACTATGCACACCTGTGGACTGAAATCTTCGATGACAAGTTGCTCGGACGATAAAAGCTTTAGCAACATGGAGAAGGCGTCCTTCCACAACTCAGGCTTGAACTGATGGGACGCCGACGGTGGGGGTATAAAAATCCTCTTCAGAAGCGTCGCAACAGGATCCATCATCTTGATCAACACCTTGTGCGTCAGAATATTCACATTCAGCCAGTTGCTGGGGTAAGCGTCATTCTCCAAGATAGACGTCGCAACCTTGAAAAACTGCGTCAGTAGAGCAGCGAAGTTGTCCTTTCCTTCAATGTCATAACTTGATTCCAAAAAGTTGTAAATGTGTTTCGTCGGAGCTGAGAGAACAAGAGAAAGGAAAACAATCGCTGTCTCGCCCAAGCCTGGATTGAAAACCATGTTGTCTTCGTGTGTCAGCGACGTGCTCGTAGCGTTTCGAGGAGCATTAGGCAATAAAGCCATGAGGGAAAACGGATAAGACTCCGGGAAAGTGATAGGTACCGCGGCGGTCGTCGTAGTTGGAGTCCGCGTCCGTTCCACAGCACGATGGTTAGCAGCGTTCTGGAACTCGCGATAGGAGTCAAGAAGCCTACCGAAAATAAGTACATCATAGGTATGTCTGCCTAGAGAACACGAACCTTGGCATCAGCATGAGTATATACTCGATGTTATCTTGCTCTTGTCTGAACAATTTGCGATCTGCCATAACCGATGACGACACCAACTGCTGTTGCAGCTTGTCCAGCATCACCGCAACAATCGTTACACAAAGCCTTATAGACTCCAGCCAGCTAACCCTTGCTCCGTCACGAACACTCTCGGAATCCGACGTGCTGGTCTGCGTGAACTCTTCGTAGCGGCCGAAGTGAGGCTTAATCCAAATAACAACAGCTTGGACGAGCAACGACCGCGACTCGGGGTTGTCGAACAAGAAGCCTTTGACGATATGCAAATACATGATCAACCGCCATATGATGATCTTCCCCTTGCCGGTCGAGATAGCATTGACGAAATTCGTAGCGACCGTGACTAGTTCGATGGTGGGAAAGATTTTGGCAAGTTCTGGAAGGATGGACGTGAAGTGCTGCAATGCAATGGTCTGCGTGCCAATGATAGACGCAGGTGACATAGTCGCCATCATCTTGTTAACCTCGGTGAGATGAGAACGAATTTCTTTCTTGAAGGTCGTCTCCAGGTGTTCTGCAGTTGCTCCCTCGCCCATGCCCAACTCGGTGCTCTTTTGAAGTTCTCGCGCACGTGTAATAAACTTGAAGATGTAGTGCCAGACCTTGAGCGCCGCACGTAAAGGCGAGGCAGTATCATTGCCAGTCGGATTCCGAAGTAGACGGTCCATTGAGCGGATCATGTGAGACGAAGCCGCGGCACAGTCGAAGTGCTGCTCGATATAGACATCCAACACCGGTTGGAAGTTGCTGAATCGACGATCTTGCACGATGCCCAGTACGGTCACCAGCGCATTGAAGACGAGGTAATCCATCTCACCGGCCTGGTTGTTCGGCGACTCCAAGATTCCGAAGAGCGAATCGAAGATATCACTGAGGAATTTGACGATTTCTCCTTCGCCCACAAAAGTGAATTTGCTGAGGACGGTCTGCAGCAGCTCCTTGTCATTGATCTCCTCCCAGTTAAGCAAGCTCATGAGCACAGGATTCTGCGTGAACTTTGTGGAACAGAGTGATGATCGTATGACGACGTTATCCCTCATCGGCGAAGCGAGCCTCAGCAAGTCCGGTGATACCGCAACCTGTTCAGGTCGCTGTCCTGGAAGTACCCACGGCGATGATGCCAGGTACATGTCGGGCGTTATTTGCGCCAGCCTATCTGCACGGTACAGTACCAAAGTATGGCTCCCATCCTCCAGGAACGCGCCTTGGCCGGGGAAGAGTGGCTGGAATGCAAATGCAAACGGCTTGTCTGCGTTAAGCCCTCGTCCAGAGCGGTTTCGGAAGGTAAAGAACAGATGCAAGTTCGGAATTCCGCGTAGGGGAAGTTGGAGTTTAATGAGCTCGCCGAATGTGGGCTGGTTGTTCCGCATGAAGACCATTGAATGAAACTGCGTCATATTGGGCTCTCCGCTGCCTTGGGAAATGGCACCCTCCATGGTGCGACCCTCTCGGTCCCGGACTTCAATTGTCACTTGAACATTTTGGGATACTGGGCCAGGACGCGTGAAATTGACCATGCTGAGCCTAGCCGAGCCACTGTGGGAAGATGGGAATTCCCCGCTCCACAATTTGATGTAGAGCTCATTGCGCACGTCACCAGGAAATACCACGTCAGGAAATCCGAGTCGCAGAGTTAATGGGATATCTTGCAGGAGCGACATATTTTCTTTAATTATGGTGGATGAATCGCCGTGGAATATCTTCACGGAAACAGCAAGCATCTCAGCCCTGACCGCAAGGTCAGTAAACGGAAACAAAATTGACTATCAAGCTCACCTTGGCGACTTCTCAAACTCCCTCACATTATTTGCGATGATATCTTGGTGCAACATCGAAAATAGCCCCTCATTTGTGGGCACGAAAATGGGCATGGCGTGCTCCTTCATCGGGCTCATGTCCACACCTTCAACCATTATCTTCGTGAGCTGTGTTAGCTCAAGCACTGCGCAGCCGAACGGCCGACGGAAGTTCATAGGGATGTCCTGTACAAGGGTCGAACGGGAAGGTGTCAATGGGACATCGGGAAGCGATGCTTCAGATGGCCTACGCCCGCCTTCACCAGGGGCACCTGATCCCATCGTGTTATTCATCTTGAGCGCGCCGTTCCGCACGATACGACAAACCAGGAATAGTGGGTCCTGCGCATCCGACAGCGCAATATCAGTGAAGAGTGTGCGGATGCGGGCGTTGGGGTCGCGTGAGAGCACCCCGTTGTGGTTAAGTACGATACAGCATTCTTCTGTGACGAACCGCGGAAATTCGCAGTGCTTGTAGACCGAAAAGAAGAGCTCGGCCGTCTCGCCTGGGGCACAAGGAGTTGCGACAAAGGCGCGCAGGTCGAGGAAAATGTGATAGAATTTAGCTGCGGTGGGCTTCTCGGGCTGGTAGGGACTCAATGAGCCCGCATGCCGCGAAATGGTTTTGTTTCGGGATATATCAGGGAATGCAGAGTGTGCAGGGGTGGGTATGGGTATGGTTGGGTAATCAGTGGGTCCGATTGTGAGTCTGGATGAATTGTCTCCGAGTACATTCATGTATGCGAGGGAGGTTTGCATGGAGTACATCCGCACAGCGCTGACCCAGCTGCGAGGGTCGATCTCGCCCTCTACATCCACGGTCACCAGCGCACCCCATGTCGGATGACGAACGATGATATCAAGGTCCTGCACCAAATTCCCGCTCACTAAGCGCACCACGCAGTCCCTTCGCAGGTTAACCGTTTCCTCCGCGCTTAATGTCTGGGCAAGTAACTGTCGTCGTCCAAGGTGGAGTGCTTCGATGTGCTCGCGGACGGTGTGGAAGAGCTTGTAATCGCGCCTTGCAAGGTATTGGAACATCATACTGTGCCATTCTCGCAAAGCACTGGCGATCTCGTCGATGATGGGCTGCGTCTGGCCAGAGGCTGTATCATCACCTGACTTGAGGGATGGACGTGGAGGAAGAGGCTTCAGGTTCTCGGACTCTTGCACAGAGTGTATGCTCGCAGGGTATACTGCAAGTGCAGCACGACTGGATTTGGCTTGTTCGGGTGGGGGTCCAAGCTTGAATGATTTGCGTTCGTCATCGTAAGTCAATTCCCTGACTTCCTTGTCTCTATCTTTGTCTCTGTCTCTGTCTCTGTGTTCGCGAGGGGGTTCCGGGCCCGAGTTTGCGCGCTCACGCTTCCATTGTGCAAGGTATTCCGCGCTAGTTACAGAACCATTGTGATTTGAAGAGCTGGCTGTAAGGGAGGTAACAAGTTCCGGCAAACGCCCCTCGGCATCTGAGAGCTCATCACGGACGTAGATGTGGGATGCGGGAAATATGCCAATGAAAACCTGTTGGGGTTCTTCGGTCTTGATTGGTTTTGCGGATGAATTTGGGTCCGATGACGTGGACCAGGTGGGTGGAAGGCGAGCGGTACAGACTACATAACTGAGTATCATAAGAGCAATGCCAATTAGCCATCCCAGATCGTAACGAAGCTGGATTATCGATGACGCACCCTCTATACCAAATGCCCTCCGATTGTCCTCTCGGGGTATACTTTTCGAACGCATAGACCTCGTCACCGACTTCGAGGGAGACAACATCCCTGTGGACACCGCTTTCGTCTGTGGAACCCTCTGTGATAGTCGACATGGGCCGTCGGCTTGAGAGGCGGGTATCGCGTTTGGAGGGCGATAATGGGTGGACGGCATAGCCGTAGACAATGAGAGGTAAGGGCTCCCAAACGCCCTTGCGCTGTGCGTTTGCAGAGCCCATGTTCGCGCTGGACGACGTGCCAGAGTTAGTAGGATGGTTGACTGGCAAACGATTGCTTAGGGCGACGTCGCCTGGATTGGTGGAACGGTGGAGAACGTAATAATCGGCAACTGCCTCAAGGTCGTGCAGGTCGTGGACAGAGATTTTTGAAACTTCTCAGAGCGCTCAGAGCGCGTCTACCACCTGGGAATTCGTTGGACATATCATTTTACTATGTACCAACGTCATCACGATCAATCACGCTGCAGTAAGGAAAGCAGTGCATATCAACGTCGTCCAACCTACCAACACTCAATTGACAGATTCACGATTCGATCACACTCCGCGACGATTGAAAGCTTGAATCAATCCAGGGAGGGACTTGATGTCACTGATATCACACCAGACATGACCAGAGTATGAAGTCTCATGCTGTGATCGGCCAGGAATGGCTCGCCAAGCTGCAGTACGCCACTGCCACCCTCCGCGGTGACTTGTAATTGCATCAGGTTAATTGAGGCCCTCCATTCCCCCTTGGCCATCGATTGCGCCCAAGGAGTCAAAACCACTCATGCTGTAGTCTCCATTGAATACCGACCGGTCGACACCAAGTACTGCGCTTCCGAGACTCTCCCGACGACCGAAAGTTCATGCTTGGTAGCCCCGAAACTGCAGTAAGCCAGTGCCACTGCGGATGGGGTATGTTCATTTTACAAGTGTCGGTGCGCAGGTTTACTACTAGTAGCCTCGCCACTGTATGCTGCCTGGAAAAGAAGCATGGCGGCAGTAAGGGTATCCAACTTTTCTTAATTCAGGTGTTCCCTTGTACTAATGATCTACGTCGAGTGAGCGTTATCGCCGAAAAACGTGAGCCGACCTGCCCTGATATTGTTTCAAAGCTCGGTTCACCTCAAGAATCAAGGCCTCAGACGGGATATAGTCATCACAACACCTTGTCAACTGAAGAAGTTATCATCTGACCTGTGCTGCAATAAGTGAGTCACACAGGAACACAGGAACGTCGGTACGTTGTCCGTACGTGATGACAGGAACTTCCACACCCATTCTGGGTATGTATGAGTACTATACTCAAGCGTCGGCATTTACTTGTCCCCGGCAAAGAGCCATTGAATATTTAACAAGCCCCCTCACCTCCTTGTCCTCCCAGCCCCACCATCAAGCACTATCACATCATGAATCCGTTGATAACTTCAACCAGACCGCGAATCCACCAAGCAGCTCGCAGATCCTCAACGATCGCAAGGCGTGCTACGTCTTCCATGCCTTCCAAAAACCATACCTCCACGTCGCGTCTCGCACATCAAGCAACTCATCAATCCTCAGCAATCCCCAGACGTGCTACGTCTTCCATGCCTGCAAACACACATACCTCTACATTGTCTCCCGAACGCGCTGGGGGCTCCTGCCCATACTTACATAAGGAGCACGAATACCGTCCTCCACAGCAGGGTGACTTGCGGTCACCCTGCCCTGCACTGAACACCCTAGCAAACCATGGCTACTTGTGAGCATCCATTTGTACTTCGGAGTCACATTGCACATAGCTGATGCTGTCCGTCCAGGCCACGGGATGGAAAGAACATTGGCGTACGCGACCTCGTTCGCGCACTGAAAGAAGGCTACAATCTTTCAACAGTGCTGGCCAACATCTTGTCTATTGGCGGTGCGCTCATACTGGAGCAATGGAGGTCCATGTCGCTCGCAGATCTTGCTCGTCACAACTTGATCGAGCATGACGCATCACTTATACATAGAGATGACGTCAATGGCGACGAATATGCCTCAACCAAGGTGGACAAGACCCTTTTACGTCAAGTCTGTGCAGAGGGCGGAAAGGTCATCCCAGGTAGAATGACGCTTGAGGACGCTGCTCGCATCCGCGTGAAGCGAGAATCGGAGTGCAGGAAGTTGGATGGCGTGCACGCAGAGATCGCTCGTGGAGAGATTGCCATCGCTATTGGAGTCCTAGGTGGCAAGGATGCCGCACAGACTGGAGTCGACATTGGCGTTTTGCATGATTGGATGCAGAATGAACGTCTACCAGCTGACTGGAAGCCGGATCACACTCAGGGCTTGTACAAGACGTACAAGATGGCGACATTTATGCGGACCCGTATGGCAGAGTTGCAAGCGGAGCAACCACCCCAAGAGACGGCGGGGTCGCAGTAGAATCTCTCTATACCTCTTTTTTACTTCTCTTGGTCTCTTGGTTGATGACGTCCAGCATGCATGATCTTATTTATAAGTATGACTAGTCACCTGCAGGAGATGTGGCATGTAGTTTATGTTCTATCGTACTATACTTATTCGCTTGGCAATAGTTATTCGCTCCGAAATGAACACAGCCTTTTAATATCCCTCTCTTGGTGGAGCAGAACGCAGCGGTGTCCCGGGAGTTGGAGCAGTGTTCCTGGACTGAGACGAGATCTTCAGAGCTCTGCAGACCAGTACGAGACCTTGACCATTGAAAATTAGTGAAAGCCACTTGGCACTTAGAATGGAAATTGTTTGCGGTTTCCTTGTTAAGCTGTATCGGCGAATGGGATTGAGTGGAGAAGGTAATCCAGGCAATGCAGTAATACGAGGTACGGTGTGGTGCAGGCGGCTGGCGTCGAGTCTCAGCCAGGTCCGGGTCCTGATTCCGTGTGGTCATTGTCTCGTATTTAGCAGTCGCGCTTCAAGGAACTGGTGGTAGGTGAGTCCAATGTTAACGCGAGCGTTCCCATTCGTGTGCAGAAGTGCCTAACACTTCGACGTCTAGACCATTCACCGGCACCACTCTTGATAAGGATTCTGACATAGGTCACGGGCCAGTGTTGGTTCCGACAAGGGTCATCCAGATCCGCCCATATGTTTTTCTCCTGGCGTGTGCTTGGAGATTACCCTGACTGCCTTCTCTCGACACGGCAGTGGGAAAGCGCCAAAGTAGTATATATTCATGGCTATGTACCACACGAAGATCCATCAAATTCGTGCCTCGGTACTTTTCCACCACGATGGAGTCGGATGGACAATCAATACCCAATTCTTCAGCGGTGATCATCGCAGCCTTTTCTCCAATCAGGAGCGCCGTCGAATACCTGTTCTGACCCGACACAGCATTTCAGACAGCACGTCAATACATATGTGTTTCTCCAATCAGGAGCGCCGTCGAATACCTGTTCTGACCCGACACAGCATTTCAGACAGCACGTCAATATGTCCCTGTGGCGTGCTAATCGTGCCAACGTTTCTCCACACAATAGACAGATCTGCAACTTTGAGGTTCGTCACGCTGTACATGTTTAACCAAGCGTCGACGACCCTTGTTCTGGTTCCGGCTTCACGGGGCAAGTCCCGAGCTATGCATGTAAGGATCAGGACCATGTCAATGTATGTAAGTTTCAAAATTCAGCTGCACGCACGGAGTGCCACTCGTTTGCACTGTGTTCGGCTTAGTGTTTTGTCTCAGCATGCAAAGTCATGACGGTATATTGGTGTTGTGGTGGAATTTCGCAATAGCCGAGTGGTCTTCAGGGCTGTAGACAATGTCAGGCGTATCAATGCCACTGGCCCAGATACAGCTCCACAGACCGCACCGCTTCCTTCTGGGAAACTAGGATGGCCGGGCGTAAAGCCACCATATCCTACCTCCTCACCGACCCCACAGCTGCCCCACATCTGGTACAGCCTCGCAAACCACTAGACTGATGCTCCTATGTCCATTCGACTCTCACCCTCCCTATCTCTCTGTATCACCGTCTCCCCCTCATTATGTACCATCAAAATGTACCACCGCTATCCTCACCCGCGTACACGGAATCTACACGCACCTCTACTGGAATCAGTCAGTCGGAATGAAGGAGCCTGCCAACGTCAACCCCTCGGCCCCTCCCCATAATTAAACCCCACTGCATCCACCTTGATTCCTGCATCTGACCGCTTCCGCGGCCGGGTACGCGTATTACTTTGTCACTCGATAGCCCTACTACATACCGCACACGTACTTAAAGTCACCTCATAGACTAGCATGTATTGTCCTCCATAGAGTCTAGGACATAAATTGGAGATATAAATAAATAAAAATAGAACTAGGATGACCAGCAGAAGTTTCACCTCTGCAGGAAGGCATGCGTCGGTAGAGTTCACACATCAAAGTTAAGAGGTATGATATCGGATGGGCTGAGCGATTGAATCGCATTCACACAAGTGCCAGGAATGAAATGTGCCGACTCATTCATCGAGGAAGCCAGGAGTAAAGTTCACTCCTTCCCTGTCATCCTCTTCTAATTTGATATGAATACTACTAACAGACGCAGGGTAAAGCTTTTGAGTAAAAAGTCACGGAGTGGATGGAGAATGTACGATATAATAGCTGGAAAGCATGTGATTGGCGGGAGGAAGGAGTCCCTGAAGTGGCCCCATGTATCTGGTGTGGTGAGCATTCCAACTTCTTCACAGCAAAAGTAGTATACACATACCCTGCAAACATGACAAGTATTGCGACTGCCTTGTCTGGGCAACCCTGGAAGAACTCCTTCCATCGTATTTGGAAACCTGGGCTCATGGTTTTCTCCTCATGAGGACGCTATTTTATTTTAGTATCTGCGGCACCGAAATAATATTCAGCCGGTTACTAGTGGTAATTACGTAACTTGTGTACCAACTTTTGAGCGATGAGGGTCGAGTCCCTTGCAATCACTGTTCCATTGTGCAAGGCATTCTATATTTGTGCATTGAATGATGCTCAGAACACGAGAAGGATAAGCTTACCTTGTATTGCACTCTCATCTCTACGCCAGATCGGATTCATGGTAACGACGTTTTCAGCAACATGATATGAAGCAAAGGCGACCTGATGATCTGATAACCGTAAATCAGGACCATGAAATTAATAGGTGAAAACAGACCTCGGTAACTTTCTCCAACACCGGGCAAGTTCACTAATTGCTTGATACCGCACCGCTTGGGGATTGCCTCGGCACCGATCCCTGACCTCTCGAGGAACCGAACGCCCATCAGAGACGACAACAGCTTTGATGCTCTCACTGTGATCAACGACAGATCTGTGTCCGAAGCAGATACCAGGTCGCTGGTGAATTCAACACCTACAGCATGATTGTCCCTGTCACTCCAAAAATGGCGTCGGGAGCGGTTGCAGTCAACTGTTGAACCACTCACCCGAAGATGACGCGCTTCACACGCATGCCAACCCAGAGTCGCAGATTCTGGTTTTGAGCTTGGTTGTAAATGTAGTTATGGGGCTGTTATGGGAGCGTCTCCCGGTGGTCTCGTGAATGTACCTTCTCACACATGAGTTTTGATCAATACACTATGATATAGGCTCACTTTACCCATGGCTGACACGATGCTCGTCAGTAGTCGCAGATGAGAAGGGACAGAAAGAGCGCACGCCGTACGCATTGCATGTTTCCAAATCATCGGTGTGCTTCGCATATGGCCTCTTGTGATAGCCCACTCCGACATCGATCAACTCTTGACAGAGACTCACTTCAGACCCACCGGAGGACACCCATTGTATCCGTAGGTTGGACGATCGGGGTGCACCTCGTATGTCTCAAAACTATGAGAAAATAGCTTCAGCTTGACGAATACAAGGTCGACTAATTCGCGGAACTTCTTCATGAGGAGAATTAAATTCTTGGATTCCCAGCCCTCTACTCCCCACTCATCGACATCTGAGGCAGGAGCACGAGTGCATACCATAACTGTTCGAACACCAGAGAATCGTTCGTCGTTACAACGATGTTGCGAACAATTCACAATTGGGCCTCCACAACGCAATGATCGAACGAAGCGAAGGGTGGACGGCCGTTAAGGCACGGGACCAGCTTCCAGAATTAAGAGGGGTCACATGCAGCTAAGGCGACCTGCGACAACACATGCTGTAGTAGCGCTGCGTACAGAACCGTGGATCCAGTCTTCAGAGGGTAAGCCACTGCAAGAAATATTATTACTCACCTCCAGCAAAGACGATATCGAACTCTGACGTGAATGGTAGAGTCATAATCGAGAGTTGCCAAGCTTATTGTAAAGACACTCGCTGGAATCTTTCACACCACATCAAGATTCGTTGACTAGATCATCATGATGTACTCGAATGACAGGTCAGAGACCCAATAAGCATGAAGGCTGAAATCAGTACCAAATGATTATCGGCCAGCTTTCCACCAACATTAGTTGCGCGTTGTAGTTTGAAAGTATTCTAAGCCTGATTATGATGAACAAGTAACACTTTTTTGTTTCGCAGACGGTTTGTCTCAAGGGGCAGGCGTCTAAAAGTTTTATTTATGTAAGTTATGAGGCTTTGTTTAGTCACGTGTCACTGCTACTCGTCGCGTGCAAGTCCAACTCCGACTCCGAGCCACCAATGCCCTCCCTCACCGATCAGATTGACCGCCTGGCTGCCCTCTCCAAATCCATAAAATCCAGTACTAACGCATTCCCGACCTCGGATGCCCTCTTTACAACCGCTGTCCTCAACACCGCTCTTGGTGATCTCATTCGCGACATCGACTCATCCGAGCTCGGCCTTTTCAGTCTAGTACATGTACCAACCGAGTCTGATGCTAGGGGTGTGATCTCCCGTGTCGAGTTCCCTGGGGCTACTCCTCTGAGAAAACCACCTTCCCGAAGGCAGGAGATGATAAAGCAGAGAGAGTATGAGCCAGAAGTGTATGCACAGGCTGCGTTAAAGTACTTGGATCGGTAGTATGTGTTGCATTCTTCTAGAGCATGTGCTTCTTTAAACCAAGGCTCTTGGTGTTGGGAATTCAGTGACTCAATTCGACCAATGCCTCGCGCCCGATCCCAGGTTCTGGCACTCATCGACAAGCTGGATGAGTCACGGCGGAATATCAGAAGTCTTAGTGAAACACTACAGCAGGTTTGCATCTGCACCGATAAACCTCCGTTCCAAATCTTAATGTCCCCACGTAGCTAACAAGTGGAAATCCTGCATCGGGCACCAGCTCGCGAGCGTCCACTGCAGCAGATGAGGAGCGGCGTATACAAGATCTCCAAGCCCATCTTACAGAACTGCGTAAACAGGCGTGTGCATTCCATGCTATCTATGCGTCTAATCTTACATCTTAACAGAAAGACGATCTTCTTCGCACCTCCAAGCCTGCGCCTAAGCCCAAGCCCGCTCCCAAGTCAGCAAGGCCGCCATCACCTCCGACGCAACCTGTGACGCAGGAGGAGATGTTCTGGAACACCCCTGCCGCATCTGCGCGTACACTTCGTTTCACTGAGAAGCTCATGGATGAGGAGGTGGACATCAATGACGTATCAGTTTTGTCCTTCACGAGCCCTGTTCCTCGCCCTCGGTCCGTATTGTCATCGCTAGGTCTTCCTGCGGAGGAAGATTCTTTAGATGATGGAGGACGCGACGCCAGGCCGGACGAATCTGTCATGCCTGATCCTCCAGATGAGGAAGAGCTCGCCGAGGAAGGCAATCAACAGGAGGTTGATGATGGAAATGAAGAGCAAACCATAATCCTCAAGAAGCACCCCTTGTCGTCGCCTCCAAAGCACACGCCACCAGAGAGCAATACGCCTGCTGACACACCTCCTGAGCTAGAAACTCCTGCTGCAGTTCCTCCCGAGTCCGCAAGAAAGCCAAAAGTGCGCATGAATTCAGAGGTTGAAAGGATTGTCGTAAGTATCCTGATCGGATCGTCTGGAAACATGTAACTAAAGTGATATCGGTAGACGAAGATATGGACTACTGTGGGCGAGATCATCATGCCGGGCCATCCTTTCGACCCAACGGGATCAATAGCGGGACGAAACAAACCTTTAAGGGCAAAAGAGACTCTGTACGTCGTTTACTTCAGCCTTCCATCTCCACTCCACTGACATACCCTAGTGCTCATCTCGAATCCATCTCCTCTCAAACACCTTCCCCGACTTCGCCAAGTGGATCTTCATTCTCATCACTTGCCCCATCCGCCGCGCCCGGCCAGCCCACATCGCAGCAGATAGCTACCTGTCAACTTTTGTTCACTTTACTGATCCAGCCCGGCTTCTCGATGTCGTTAAATAGGCTCAAGGAAGCGCTAGCGGAGAGAGGTGGCGGCGCTGGTAGCACGCGGACGCTGTATGGTTGTGTGGCGAAGAAGCTGATAAAGATCGAGCGAGGGGGCGGAGAGCAGGTCGTCAAGTTTGATGTTTGATTTCCTTGTTCTGTATCCGCACATCCCCGATCATTGCCTCGGTCTCCGGGTGCAGTGGCATGGGTTCCTTTGTTATTTCGAATTCCGTTTTAGGTTGGGGGTACTTTCCAAAGATATCGGGATGATGAACCTCTCGTAAAAGTTTAGTTTGATGTCAAGAAGCCTATTACCTTCTTGTGGACGAGATTGCACACTACCATTTTGCGAAGGTGAGATGCCAGAGCTCTTCCCAGAGCTCGATCCTGGGCATGAGGAGGTAGTACGCGAAGTTGCTCAGCATGTGAACGGAAGGTTCGTTGCCTCCATGCATTGATAGATCGATGATAGGTCTTGCCTCGGGAGACCACCTTCGTGTAGTGATTTGACTTTCCTCCTAATTTCGAACTCCCATTTTCAACAGTGGTTCGAGAGTCGAGACCGGCTTTCCCTGACACTGAGCGCCTTTTTGATCAGCGGCTCCCACTTGCGGATGCCGGAGGGTTCATTTTGGCCCCGTTAATCGCCATCTGCAGCCAGACATAACCAGCCAGATGACCGTAACCGTTCGCTTGAACTGGCGAGGTACGTGACCTTGTTCCGCAAACTTGAACGTTCTTTCGGCAACCGTCCGAGTCCGTTTGCGTTCGTTTGCATCCGTTTCGTTTTTTCTGTTCGTTTCGTTTCAAAACGAGAAAAAAAACGTATATATAGCTTCGCTTGACGGTATAAACCTGTGGGACTTCTTCAGTGCACGCCTTCAAATCTCATCGATCTCATCCATCAATGTCAGAGTTCGATATCATTTTTGCTGGAGGTGCGTAATAGCGCCTTGCGTAGCGGCCACCCTCTGAAGGGGAGTTCTGCGTCCAGGCGGTACTACTGCCTGTGTTGTTGCGGGTCGTCTAGCTGCATGTGATCCTTCGCTCAGAATCTTGATCTTGGAAGCGGGTCCACACACTCTTAATATAGCTGCTCACGTTCAACCCTACCAATATCCCTTTCATCACGCGCCGACCACCACAACGATCACATTCAACATTGGAAACCCCAGTCTGAGCCTTAACGGCCGTTCTCCAGTCGTTACCTGCGGTCATTGTGTCGGCGGAGGTTCGAATGTGAACGGTTCGTAAGATTATTACAGCCGCGAACGGCACCCACTCTGATGTTTGGCATAGTCCTGGCATACACTCGTGCGCCTGCTTCGGATTTCGATGATTGGGCAGTCGATGGCTGGGAATCCAACAATTTAATTCCCCTCATGAAGAAGGTCCTCAAATACGTTGTCCATATAAATTGTCGAGCTAAATCCATTTTTATCATAGCTGGAGACATACGAGGTACACCCCAATCGTCCAACCCACGGGTACGATGGACCCATCAAGATTTCCTCTGGCGGGTACAGGCTAGGTATCTCTCAAGAGTTCGTGGATGTCGGCATGGCCTATCACAAGAGGCCATATGCCGATGACACCAATGACTTAGAGACATGCAATACGTATAGTGTGCGTGCTTTTCCAACCCGGTCTGTGATCGTTAACGAGATTTGCTTCAGCCATGGGAAAAGTGAGTCAGTACTCGATGTTCATAGTGATCGAGATTCATGTGTGAGAAGGTACATTGACGGGACAACAGGAAGGCGATCAGACGCGGCTCACCACTACGTCTACAATCAAGCCCACAACCCAAATTTACAGATCTGGGCGGGTAAACGTGTGAAGCGCATCATTTTCGAGTAAGTGGTCCACTGGTGGTTGCAATCATGCGCAACCACATATTTACGGCTCTTCCGGAATCAAAGGGATAAACGCGCAGTAGGTGTTGAGTTCACCAACGACCCACTGTCCTGCCCAGATGCGGATCAGTCGTCGAGCACGGTGATAGCATCAAAGCTTGTTGTCGTCTCCGCTGGGGCGTTCGGTTCCCCGACTATTCTTGAGAGGTCAGGTATTGGTGCAGAGGCAATCTTAAAGCGGTGCGGCATCGAACAACTCGTGAACTTACCTGGTGTTGGGGAGAACTATCAAGGTGTGCTTTCATTAATTTATCTCACGACCTTGGCTTAGGCTTTCAGATCATAATCTCACCTTTATTCCATACTTTGTTGCTGATGGTGTTGTGACCATGGACTCCCTTTGGCGTGGGGAGAAGAGCACTATACAGGGTACGCATGTTCTCGTCATGTTCTTAACAACTTTCAACTATTCAAACGCAGAAAACCTTGCGCAATGGGAAAGTAACGGCAAATCCCTCATTGCCCAGAAGTTAGAGCTTACAGTAATCGCCGCCGGCGATGCGCTGATTATCTTTTCAGCGGCAGTGACTCAAAGATCAAATGGCGTCCTGATGAAGAGGAGCTAAAATCCATGGGTCCAGCTTTCGAACCACGATGGAAGGAGTTCTTCCAGGATCGTCCAGACAAGGCCGTCGCAGTGTGGTCCATTTTTGCCGGGTATGTGCATGTCATTGCTTGATGTTAAATACTGACGATCGCTAGATACATTCCGCCACTCTCGAGGTCACCTGCCGATGTTATTCCTCCTCGCAGTTACGTGACTGCCTGCTATTTTACAGTATGTACT
>MU837147.1:33541-76910 GCA_029603245.1 Rhizopogon salebrosus TDB-379
AGCATCTCTATTAGAGCGCTGTCGCTTTGTATTTGGCTTATTTTGGCTTGTATGCCGCGTAGTCGTATGAGTAATGCATTATGAGCATAGCATCAGACTACTCATTTTGCGTTACATAACAGATTCAAAGCGCTCTTTTTTGTTTTTTGGTATCCATTTCTGTCCTATTGAGAGTAATGTACTCTATGCCGGACAATACTAGCTAGTCTAAAGGATTCTTAGTTTCTACTCCATCTCTACGGTGATGGGGTGACTGTGGGTAGCTGTGCAGGGTGTGTGTGTGTAAGTGCGGACGAGATAGTATGGTAACGCGTGCTCGGCCGCGAGGCGGACCATCAAGCGCTCTTATTGGTGGAGAGACTCGTGTACGACTATGTGTGTCACGGATTAACGTTTTAACGTTAACTTCACGAAATGGAGGGGACCCATCGCGAACAGACCGTACTAACTTACGTAACTTACTAAGCGATACCTTCACCGAAAACTCCATCCGCTGTCGATTGGGGATACTGCGTCACGGCTGTGTACCATTGCATCATTGCTCGCGGTGGCGAACTTGGCCCAGCCTGAAGCTGATCTTATTGCAAGTTGGATGTACTTAGTATGCACCTATCCGAGATGCAAACTCTGAGAACTTGAAGACTGTCCCTGGCTTCGTCCCCACCGCACTTTGTTTCATTTTGTCTGTGCATGCCGGGGGTCAACCAAATTTAAGTGTGCGTAGTTAACGCTTCGGTTCGCTTCGGTTCACCTCGCAGTAACAGTAGCCGTCCTTGGCGAACTAGCA
Source organism: Rhizopogon salebrosus TDB-379 (assembly GCA_029603245.1). NCBI lineage: Eukaryota > Fungi > Basidiomycota > Agaricomycetes > Boletales > Rhizopogonaceae > Rhizopogon > Rhizopogon salebrosus. Next base: position 34,329 of record MU837147.1, read on the forward strand.
ACTTTATCGCCACGAGATTTTATTATGATATTTGACTACTATAAATTCAAGCATCAACTTGAAGATCAAGTTCGTGTCATTCCCTTTGGTACAGATGACAGTCGCTTTCACTGGTTCAATTCTCTCAGGCCTACTATTTGGCCTCACAGCTGCCTCTGCTTTTTCAAATTTCCTCGACGCAGGTCATGTCCTCCGAAGCACAGTTTGTGAGGAAATTGCCGCCGCAGTCTCTTCAGAGTCCGTAGTGTATTACAACAGTGCGTACTTCCCATCTAAGACCTTGCAGGCAGCAAACCACAAGCCCTCCCTCGCAGGCTCAAGTCAATACCAGACGGACAATTATCACTGGTCTCCGTCCGGTAGTCAGACTTCTGAATGTTCCTTTGAGCCTGCAACAGCTCAAGACGTCGGAATTGCGGTTCGTACGAAGCAAACAAATTTAACTTTTGCTAATATGCAACTATTCGTTGTTGCCCATATCAGCTTCAAATTCTGGGAAAGACGCAGACGCCTTTTGCAGTGAGTTGACAGTTTCTTCGGCGTGCATCTGGGGCTGATGTCTGCGATGAAGATCAAAAGCGGAGGACATACCACCAATTCAGGGTTCTCTTCGACGTCGGGCGTCCAAATCGCAATGTATTCCTTTTCGGACGTTGTTTACGACGCGGACGCGCAGACAGCAACAGTGGGCACAGGTTTGCTATTCGATGATGTTTACGCCGCATTGGAAGAATATGGGGTTACTGTTGTAGGGGCAAAGGCTACTGGGCTTGGAGTCGGAGGCATTACCTTAGGTGGAGGTATGGTTTCCAACGGCGGTTTCCGTGACTTCATAAAGCTTATTTTTCTGCTAGGATATTCATTTTTGGGTAACCAGTATGGTTTGGCATTCGACAACGTCGTCGCATATGAACTTGTTCTTCCTAATGGAACGGTAGCTGATATAACAAGTTCCACAAATCCGGATCTATTCTTTGGCTTGCGAGTGAGTTCTCAGTGGTGTGTTGAATTCCGTCTATGATCTAACTTTTACATGAATGTAAGGGGGGATTCAATAATTTTGTGTGTAATTTTTATAGGTCTCTACCAATACGCTGACTTGATGTGCCGTAGGGCATCGTGACAAGGGTTACTCTTAAAACATATTCTCAGTCCCAAGTCTGGGTAAGAAGTTTGACTGTCTAACTGTATCTCGGCGATTTATTCCTGCATGCACAGGGGGGAACTATATCGTATTTGCAAGACCAGTGCGAAGCGGTAAATTTAGCAATTGCCAACTTCTGGTCGAATGTGTCTGATCCAAAAGCAACGTTATACCACACATACAACTACATCGCCGGCGCGGTGCGTTGCAGTTATCTGCATCCTTTATTATCTGTTGGTCAGCGACTGATCTCGGCATTCCAGCCGGGAATGTCAATCATCCTATTTTATGATGCTCCAACTCGCCCTGAGGGCATGTTCGACGATTTCCTATCAATCCCCCATACGTACAACGACGCTTCTACCAGGCCTTACTCGACTTTGGTTAGATGTTTCCCTTTGAATGCCCCCTCTGGGTTCAGGTAAGTTCCTGTGGGACACATATTGTCTAGTCTACTTACTCGAAGAAAGATCTGCTTTCCATAATATGGCGGTAGAGGAGATCACAGTGCCAGTGTTGAACATGATTGCAAACGAGACGCTGGTATACCGCTATTTCCCTCTAATTTGGATTTATTGTTAACGAATATGACCAGTTTTGGGGCGCAGAATTGGCGAATTCAAGCGCAGTAGCCGTGTCATATGATGTTGATCCCTACCTGCCTGGTCTCTACGGCCATACAGACACACCATCCGCATACCCACCGTCACGGAGCCAGACTTATTCAATCATTGTGATATACTATGGATGGACGGATTCGAGCTATGACAACACAATGGTCGACGCTATCTACGAAAGCGTCAAACATATGATCCAGGTGCTCACGGATGCCAAGCAGGATGTTGCGAATGTCGCCGTGTATCCAAACAGTGCGCCTCCTGGCATGCCTTTGGAGAATATGTATGGTGATAATTTACCTCGCTTGCGGGCCATCAAGAATGCTGTGGACCCGGATAATGTGATGGGGCTGACGGGCGGGTGGAAATTCTAGTTCTGGCTCAAATACATATCGTACATTAGATGAATCTGAATATTCACTATTACTTAATACAGTTGGCATGTAGAGTTTGAAGGAGACAGGCGAATCAAGAACGCCCACCACACTACGACTCCCCAAAAGATTAACGTTGTCCGTACATTAAATGATTAGCACTGCTGGCTGATCTTCACCGTCTGCGTTCAGTAAGACTGAGTACCAATTAGGCCTGTATTACCGGTGTAATTCCAGCAAGACATGGTCGCCGTTCAATTCGGTAATGTTGCCAATGTCTGTCAAGATCGTCGCAATATTTAATAATATGTACAGGAGGTCTAATGACTGTACAACAAATCAAAGAATACATTGCCACCCACAAGTACGTTAATAAGAAAATACTACTGAACACTGCGGACCTCGACACACCAGGAAGATAAAATCCATCACGAAGACGGTATATGCAAAAAATTGTTGGGCTCCGTGGGTCATAAGGCTGTCAGCCTTCGCCACTTGCCCTCACTGCCGTCAACCTACTGCGGTCCCGCAAAGGACCAGGCTCGTCCACTTTCGAAACGAGCAGCTTTCCCCGCTACAGACCAACCCCAAACGCGCACAGCGCAGGAAGGGCGGTACACATACATTCACCCAGACACCACCCTATTGGACTATCCTCGTCGTTCGCACAACTCGGACCATCCATCCACACTCTCCCACCGCCCATCACCCATCTCCACGGTGCTTGACACAGAAGTCACCTCCAGCCCAGACGAAGTTGGCGGACCACTAGCCCTAGGGCCTGTTACTGCTCGACCATCGCTCGCAGTCTGGAACGCACAACTAGCAACTTTCCGCCCGCCTCCTTGTTCGTGCACCGGTCGCGATAAATCAGAACAGCCGGAGCTTCCAGGAGCCCTTCACCCGTCATCGACATGACCCGGCCAGATCCACCTGCCCGGTGCGTAGTCCGGTCACATGGGGAGGGAACATACACGCCGCAAAGCCATCCTATCATCACTGAACTCGAGAATAAATCTCTATCACCATTCCCGCAGGAACAGTGATGCAGCTGAATGACAGTAGACTTCGCAGTGAGAGAACTGAACCATTGTTAGGGATGAAATAGGACAGGAGTAACCAGCTAAATATGAGAATAGGGATCCCGAGTAGTTCATGGGGCGGGCCGTATATGATTACGAGTAACAGACCGGCGTATTGAAGGACAGGCGAAAAAGCAGAAGCGCGTTCGACAGATTGAGTCTTGGCAATGATAACGCCGGTGTAAGTCAGCTTCGAGCGAACCGCCGCGAACTTGTCCTGAGCCTTCAAATGACAGCGGTCAATCGCACCACAAATCGGGTTCCGAAGAAAGCGTCCGAGCATGGGACCAGGCTAATAGTATGCGGCAACTCCGTAGCATGCCTCACGGCATATGGGGTAGGGGAGCCGAAGCTGCAGGGACGACAGCGAAACAACACCCGTAATACTCTAGCCAAAGCAATCTTCAGTGACACACATTCCCGTACGTACCACATTCGCGATCAAGTACATTCCAGACTAGGTTCCACGTCGCAGGTTACCACGAAGCCAGGCTGATTGCTGCGCGCGCCGGCGCTTTTGAGTCCCGATACATGGCTTCTCGCTCCACAGAGGGACCGCTGAGAAACAGCATCACTCACGGCGAGCAAAACATGCCGAAAGACGCCGGGGAAGAGGGGCAGGCTATCTCAGGGAGACCACCCACAACTCCAGAAACGAGTCGAAAGACTCGGACTACGGGGGTCATGTGCGTTGACCTGCTCGGACACAAACCACGAGAGGTAAGGGCAAAGGCGCAAGACGGGTTTACTGGTGTTCCAACAGCGGCGCCAGGTAGAGTGATCACCGGAGAGATCTGTACGTGACCCGGGCTGCACGCCACCGGCAATCTGCCACATAATGCAAACCAGTGCGTGGTCTGCTCGTTCCCTGGGGAATTACCAAAAAAGTACCGCGACGCCTCTCTAGCACTCGTTCCGTGGCTCAACAGTCCACCACAAAATTGGCCAACGCATTTCCGGTGCCGCCTTCCCTTTACTCGTGTCAGCATTAGACATAGGAAAGTCTAGCTTTCTGTGCGTGTTGTCTATACGCGTTCACAAAGGGGTCCCGAGGCCGCACATGAGAGGGTCTGTACGTGTGTATGAGCAGAGCTGCTTCCGTCATGGAATGCGAGCGCGTTCCGAAGAAGCGATGAAGGCAGTCCAAAGGAATTTCATTGCAGTAGAGGTCGGTAGCAAGCGTGCCAACGCCTGGGGCGCACATGGAAAACCACCTCGTCGAGACGCACCCTCCCCCAAACAAGGCCACTGTCCTTTGTGTGTGGTTCGTACAAGTAGAAGTTTATTCCCCCCGAGGTCGATAGTTCATTAGGTTAGAATTCATCCCGTTAGGAATGGATCTTTTGGCTGGAAGCGGCTACGAGCTCGGTGGTAGCCTAGGAAGCATAATAGTGCGAATGGACACCCGAGTGGAAAAGGTGGTTGGGAAGTGGGCAACAGACGCAGGCATCGTTGAGCTTTTTGGTGCAGAAGAATTGAAAGAGACACAAATCACACTTTTACAATGACTTTTGTTTGGTAGGAACAAATAACGCGAACGCGTCACAATTTCTGCTCATGTCAATTTCACAATCTACGATGCGTACATACATATTGTAAAATACTGTATATATATTGTAAAGTGAGACACAACAGATAAAAGACCCGGCTACCAATACCCGTAAAATGACAACTATGCTACACGACGAAACCATCTAAACGTGCTCACACGCGTCCCAATGTACTAAACCATCCTTCACCTGGCGTTCCAGGGCCAGGTCCTTCTTCGACGTTCATTTCCGGCCAGGTATGGGTCAACCACGCTGACGTGCCAAATAGCTGGCGACATAGCTCCAGTAACTCTTCTATGGTATCAACCATGTCGCCCATGACCTCGCGTTCCGCAACTGAGTACGCCAGGGAGATACCCTTGAATGACACATCCTCCTCAATAGCCCGTCGTGTCGAGGCTTCTATTTGTGAAGTGAGAGTCTCAAGCGCCTGTCGTGCGGATGGAAGGAACTGTGGTAGCGGTTGCCGAGCTCGAAAAACATGTTCACTCGCAAACAGCGAGAGACAAATACACGATACCTGACAATAACGTCTGACGCAGTTCAGCATGTGAAATCTGTCGGGACGCACAAATTCCCGTCGTTCTTTCAGGACTGACGCAACAGTCTCCTTGCGAGGTATATGTTCCCGGATCTTCCTGAGGCCTGTCATCAAGTCGAGAATCTTTTGTATTTTGAGAACAACTGCGCGGTAGTGGCGCATTGGTTTCTGCGGACGAGTTAATGATTAAATCACCAAGCAATATTTCTAGCTCACCGGCACTAGACTGAGTTCGTCATTCATAGTAGTCAATAGCGACGATGACCGATGAAGTGCATTACGAATTTGAAGCTCCAGCTTCAATGTCTTTTGTTTGTCATGCGGAGTAAATGCATATATATTCTGGAACATCCCCCTAGAATTGGTTTAGTCGCGAGGTCGACTGATAAACTGAGGAGTGACATACCGCCCCAGGAGAAGATACAGTTGGCTGAGAAAACTTAATGTCCTGCTGGTATGGTTGAGAAATAATACCTTATGGATATGAGCAATGTGGTGCATTACGTATAAAATGGATATACCCGGCTGTGTCGAGGAAAGACAAGACTATTCATTGTCAATGCGGTGACGATACCCAAAGCAATCATTGAAGCCCTCATCCAAGCCAAATCTACACGATAAGAAATGGGTTTTTGCAGCGAGTATAATTTATTACCTTGTGTAGAATTACCCGAATCCGGAATCAGGTACTGGGATAACACAACAGGAGGGAGTGTTACAGACCTAGTAAAGGATGATCAGCATTATGTAAAGCAGGTCAAAAGTTTAACTTACGCGACGACACCCAAGGACGGGATGCTGCTCTTTGTGATTAGCCAAGTCATTGGTATATCAAACGCCTGGCAGTGTTGTTAGGAGATGCAAGGTGTTGCCAATATACCAGAACTGTTTACCGTCACCATGATAACTAGGCCAATGGGATTCCTTCCACAGATAACCCATGTCTAAGTGAGTGTGATCAGCAGGTCAGGGTAAAACTAAGGATCGCAGGACGTACGATATAGGCATAGATAGCTCCTAAAATAGTCCCTGACTATCATAACATGAATCAGCACTGCATGCGTTCAAAATTAGCACGGGACTCACGAGACGCAGATAACCAACGCGCCAGGTTGCGCCAGTACTAGTCTCAAGGACCCATACGTAACTGATAATCATCCACTGGCCATGGATCCACGCGAACCACTGAAAACCTAAGTGGACATTGAATGCATAATCAATTGCACTTCTGGGGGGTTCGAACAGACGCACCAGCTGAGTTAGAAGGAAGGAAAGCGGGAAAACTCAGCATGGCCACCCCTATAGCATTCTTCAGTGCATGGCGCAGATGACTCGAATGTTGCGTGTTGCGAATTATTTTCGACGCTCCTAGCCGAAGCCGAAGTGTGACAGGATGGTTCCAAAATCGTCGAAGTGTCCACAACAAGCATCGTGGGAGGGATCTTAACGATAACTGTGGGCCAATGTGAATTGTTCTGAGGGTAGGGAGATAGGAAACTTCTTGACAGATCTTCTCGTCCTGTTGATCCACAGAAGCCATGCCTTGTCGGACTTCCTCAGCCGATAGGGTTGTCTCTTCTTCGATAACATCAGCTACATGCGTCCCATGCTCATCCATTATAAAAGTTCGGGGAGCAACGCCGAGCCACTGCGACGTCAATCGCGGGGGCCAGAAGCGAAGCGGGGAAGCCTCATGGTGTGCCGCAATTTTCTGGGCTACTTGCAGGAGATGACTTGTGTCATACGCCATCTGATTCAATGGTCGGCATATTCAGCTTACGAAAATCCCCAGATATGATCACTTGCCTGTAGCAGCGACGTCGCAAACAGGTATTGATGATGGAGATGCGAAGGTATGACGGAACCAGATGGAAAGTCAGATTCTTCGCTCGCTGGACGAATAGAGTCACGCAATTCGCTTTGCACGGTATACCATGCGACGTTGAGATTGATGGCAGCCGCGGTGACTGCATCTCTCTCAGCGCGCAGGGACTTCCGCCTTAGGGAAGCATGTGCATAAACACCGATCACCAGATCTTCGACTGCTTTAAATGAGGACTGAATAGTTTTGCCAAGCTCCATCGCTGAGGCCTCGAAGGGAGGTGATGTTCTGGGACGATTCTCTTCAATTGGCCTAGGAGTCATCCCCCAAGATAACTCGCGGCGTAAGTGCTCGATAATTCCCAATAGAGGTTTGAGGAATTTAACTGCTGCGTATCAGGATATGAAAATTTACGATCCCACAGGAAGCTTACCGCCAACACGCCCGATACGGAGTTCAAAGGCTGCCTGGTAGTACATCTCATTCAGTGATACAGATCGATGCACCAATTCCACATGCAAATCCTTCAAGTCAGCGATTTGCTGGAAGGAAGGACGTGTGAATGGATGATCCATGCATATGCACAAACATCGGTGGAGAACTTTCAACGTCGACGCGACTTCTTCTATAAGGTGAGTCGAGGACCAACGTAATATCAACATGCTAGAAAACAAGCAAACGACCGCGGCCGTCAGTGTTATCCATAAAAAACCGCCCGAGTCCGATAGGACAGCCTGAAGTGATCGTGATCGTCAAAGTACATGGAAGGGGGAGAGGCAGAGTAACATACAGATCTCACACCGATATTTTCTGTCAACAACCATATCGAGACAAAGCATGATATGCGCGCGGATAAATGGAGACGGGGGAGACGGCTTTTCGCCCAACCAGCTGCAACAAGGGTTAAGCTGAGCCTGTATGACGCGTAATAGAAGACGAACCGAAGAAGCTGATTGTTACAAGGAATACAGCAGGTATGAGACGCGATACCGCTGATCCCTCCTGTGGAAGGGTTGCGAGATATTTGGCAAAGGTCGATACACCGATCCCCGCCAAAGCACCTGTGAGATTTAAAACTGTGATTTCAATCTGCTGTGCTAGATCCTCCTGGACGGAAAAAATAAGCTCTTTCAAGCTCAACACGAGGAAGGCAGATGCTCCACCGAGCTTGGAAAATGGATGGATTGTCACAAGGAGTACACATAGAAAGGTAGACAGGACGCGAGCGAGTGCGCGACGTGTAATATGGGGCACATGCGACTCACACAACATCGCTCGTCAAGAGGGAATAAAAAATACTAGGGTTCCGAGGCGATGTCTTATAAAAGATCACCAACATTAGAGCTTGGCAGTAAAACTTCCAAAGCACACTGTTTCGTGCGTAAAGACACGGCCATATTTCGCTTGTATGGACGATAAGCTGAGTATAATTGTGGTATCAGAGTCCTCCGGTAGTGCCGTGCTTCTAGTTCCGGCAGCACAGTAACCCAATGGACCGGTCTACGATGGACCATTCCACCGGACTGTGGGACAATATCACAGCATAACACTAGAGCACTGTTTACACCAACTCATCAATCTGACCGTGTTGCAGCTCTGGCGCACGGTCAACGTTAACGTAGCTCACGACAATCCCCAACGAGCCCTTGGCAATGGCCGAAAATATCTACAGCAAGGGAACGAGAGTCTGGTTTGAAGACAAAGATCAAGCGTGGATATCGGCAGAGGTCACGTCGGTCACCAAGGGCGCTGACGATTCGATAAAACTGGTATTTGTCGATGAACGAGGCAAGGTGCGCGTGATATTTCTTACCCTTCGTTCTACATCGCCGATGTGTTGCACGCAAATGACAGGAAATAGTCATTAATACCACTGGCAAAGACATCAAAGCCGGAAAGGAAGGTTTACCTCCACTTCGAAATCCCCCCTTGCTAGAAACAGCAGATGATTTGGCTACTCTGTCCCATCTAAATGAGCCTTCAGGTACTTCTCCACGATGACTGCATATGTCCGCGCTGATTCCCATTAAAGTCTTGCATACCATTCGTAATCGCTATGCCCAGCATAGTATCTACACCTACAGCGGAATCGTGCTTATTGCTGTCAATCCTTTTCAGCGAGTCACTCTTTATGGACCCGAGATCATACAAGCCTACAGCGGAAGGAAAAGAGGAGACCTAGAGCCACACTTGTTTGCCATTGCTGAGGATGCATATACTGCAATGGCGAAGGAGGGCATGGGCCAGACAATTATTGTGTCAGGCGAAAGGTAATATCACTGCTTCTGTAACTTGCTTGTATTGTTGATGCATGGCTGTTTAGTGGTGCCGGTAAAACGGAATCAGTACGTACAACGCTCGTCCATGGTTACTGGAGCTCTGAACTATCTTCAGGCCAAATTCATTATGCGATACCTGGCATCAGTTAATCCTCCCAGTTCCCAAACCAAAGCCAGGACGAAGTTTTCTCTCGACGAATCCAGTGAAATTGAGCGACAGATCCTTGCAACAAATCCGATTCTAGAATCATTCGGAAATGCCAAAACAACTCGTAATGACAATTCGTCACGATTTGGTAAATACATTCAGGCGAGTATTTTGGGCTCTCTGTTGCCATTTTGTCTAACTTGCGCTGCAGATTCTCTTTGATGGCAAGCAAGAAATTGTCGGTGCCCGAATTCGGACTTACCTGCTGGAGCGGTCACGTATTGTGTTTCAACCAACCACCGAACGGAATTACCATATTTTCTATCAACTGTGCGCTGGCGCACCGTCGAAAGAACGAAAGGACCTTGGACTAGACACTGACGTAACTAAATTTCACTATTTGAAACAAGGAGGACCGACGTCGACGCCGATAATCGGAGTCGATGATGCAGAGGACTTCCGGGCGACGCAACAGGCCTTGTCGACAGTTGGAATCAGTGTAGAGAAGCAATGGGCGGTCTTCCGGCTTCTCTCAGCACTGCTCCATCTGGGCAATGTGAAGGTTACCCATACGCGGAACGATTCCGCTATCGATGACCAGGACCCCGCCCTACTTCTTGCCACGCGCTTTTTGGGAGTGAGCTTCGCTGAATTCAAGAAGTGGACCGTCAAGAAGCAGATCATCACACGTTCAGAAAAAATTGTCACTTCTCTCAATGCCGCACAGGCAACAGTGGTTAGGGACAGTGTGGCGAAGTTCGTGTATGCGTGCTTGTTTGAGTGGTTGGTCGCCATCGTCAATGAGAGTTTGGCTGGGGAACACGGAGACGCGGCCGAGCGTGCTGAGATGTTCATCGGTGTGCTGGATATTTACGGATTTGAACATTTTCAAAAGGTTGCATCCCATCTTTCAGTGGATTCACAATACTCAACCATTGACGTTGCAGAACTCCTTCGAGCAGTTTAGCATCAATTACGCCAACGAGAAATTGCAACAAGAGGTGAGCTTTTAAGTATTTACAGTTTGTCCATGGCTGACGATCACCGTTGTAGTTCAACTCCCATGTCTTCAAACTCGAGCAGGAGGAGTACATGAAAGAGGAGATCAACTGGACTTTCATCGACTTTTCAGACAACCAGCCTTGCATTGACGTAATCGAAGGGAGGCTGGGAGTCCTCGCGCTCCTTGACGAAGAGTCGCGTTTGCCAGCGGGCAGTGACGCATCTTTCCTTCAAAAGCTGAGCACCCAGCTTCTGAAACCTGCCAACAAGAACGTCTTCAAGAAACCTCGGTTCGGAAATACCGCTTTCACCATTGCTCACTATGCCCTTGATGTCACCTACGAAGTCGACGGATTTCTCGAGAAGAACCGCGATACAGTACCTGATGAGCATATGCTTTTGCTAGCATCCACGAAGAACCCCTTCTTGAAAGAAGTTCTCGACGCTGCTCTAGGATCTGTGAAAGCGGTTGACCATCCGCCACACCCCGGGTCACCTTCCTTGTCTGATTCTGGCAGCGGGGGTTCCCGGCGTTCATCCATTATTCCTGATCCCGGTCGCTCATCGTTGGTTGCATCGAGTGCTGGTCCCAAGAAACCAGGAGCCGCCATCCGGAAGCCCACACAAGGCTCTATCTTCAAAGCTTCCTTGATCACTCTGATGGATACCCTCAGCATCACTAATGTCCACTACATCCGGTGCATCAAGCCCAATGAAGCCAAAAGACCTTGGGAGTTCACGCCGTCTCAAGTGTTGGGTCAATTACGTGCTTGTGGTGTTCTCGAGACCATACGTATCTCTTGTGCTGGATACCCATCGCGTTGGACTTATGAAGAGTTTGCTGAGCGGTACGACAACCGCTACGGCTTTGCGCGTTATTCTGATCGTTATCCAGGTATTACATGTTGGTACCCTCGTCAGATTGGCAGCCGATGATACAGAACATGGAACTCAAGCCTCTCTGCTCACTGATTCTTGAGAAGACTCTCAACGACCCTGACAAATATCAGAGTGGTCTCACAAAAATTTTCTTTAGGGCTGGTATGCTCGCGGCACTGGAGTCCCTCCGCTCGGAAAAGCTCAATGCTCTTGTCACCGTTGTGCAGAAGAACATGCGCAGGCGTATGGCCGTGAAGAAATACCACGAGCTACGCCGAGCAACCATCAAAATTCAAACTTGGTGGCGTGGTATATCGGCCCGTAGGTTTGTGGAGAGCATCCGTAGAAATGTTGCTGCAGTTCGACTTCAAACTGGTATCCGCCGTTTCATTCAGAGATCCAACTTCCTGCAAACCAGACATTCCATCATCTTGTTCCAGAGCCGTATGTATTTTATGAATTCGTACAGCACAATATTTAACCTCTATCGCTGCAGGTATTCGCGGGGCCCAAGGCCGACGACTGTTCAAAGAGGGAAGGGTCTTGCATGCTGCTACGCTCCTGCAGTCTCTTTTCCGTGGATTGTGCGTCTCTGACAGTCGATTTATGATCTTTTACCAACTTTATCCCTTAGGCTTTATCGTCGCACTCACAAGTTGAACGTCAAGCATGTTGTTCATCTACAATCTTGTCTCCGCCGACGGCTCGCTCGGAAACAGCTGATGGGTCTCAAAGCTGAAGCTCGTTCAGTTTTGAAGTTCCAGGAGATATCGTATCGGTTAGAGAACAAGGTGGTAGAACTCACTCAAACGCTGCAGGCACGCACGGAGGAGAAGAAGGCACTGCAGGCTCAGCTGTATGAATTGGAGAGACAGATTCAGCAGTGGTCGTCGAAGCATGAGGAGGCTGATGCGAAAGCGAAGTCCCTCCAGACTGCTCTATCGACAGCCGAAGCTGAACTCTCTCGCCGCGAGGAGCTTCTCCAGGCGAAGGCAGATGTGGAGAAGAGATTGGAGGAGGCTGTTGCCAAGGCCATGGAGAAGGAAACATCGATCCAAAAGCTCTCAGGCGAGCTCATTGCGCAGGCGGAGAAACTGCAATCCCAAGAGAAGGCTTTTGCAAATGCTCCCTCCCGTTCAGTGGAGGATGGATCTGTTATTCTGACTCTCAAGAATGAAGTCAGTAGCCTACGGGAACAGCTAAACCGTGCCAATGCCTACAATTCCCTCACGAGGAATGCTCGGGTCGAAGCTCCCGTATCACCAACTTTCGCTCCGGCGTTGCGTATGCCTGGTCTCTCCAATGGCCCATCACTTGCCCCGTCCTCGGGCAGTCATCAACGAAGACACAGCTCTGCAGGCGTTGTACAACTGAGCCCAGCTGACATTCGCACGTCTGTTGATGAGCTCATGCTCGACGTCAAGAAGAATCAGGCCCTGAATCATCGCGCAGTATCTGTCGCATACAACGGCGAAGACAATGCCCGTATACGTTCCAACGACCTGGGATATGGACGCTTATATGACGACGTCGCTGAGGAGAAGATCAAGCTTATGCAGGATACCAAGCGATTGGACGAAGATGTTCTTGGTGGTCTCATTAGAGGCCTGAAGATCCCGGCGCCAAGTCTCACTAACCCGTCTGCTGTCAAGGAGATCCTTTTCCCAGCGAATCTCATTAGTCTTGTCACCAACGAGATGTGGAAATACGGGTTGATACCGGAGAGCGAGCGGTTTTTGGCAAATGTTATGCAGTCTATTCAGGCCCATGTGATGGTAATGTTGTTCTTTCACCGGATGTATCTATTTGCTAACACGTTGCTTTGAAGTCATTCAACGGTGAAGATTCCATTGTTCCCGGAATCTACTGGCTTTCGAACGTCCATGAGATGCTGTCATTTATCTATGTTGCCGAGAGCGACATGGAACAAGGTATCGGCCCTGGAGAAGAGAATGCTGTCCGAGAATTCGACTGGAATGATTACGAACGGCTGGTCAAGGTCGTCAAGCACGATCTTGGCAGTTTGGAGTATAACATATACCACACGTGGATGCTAGAGACGAAGAGGCGCCTTTCTAAGATGATCATACCCGCTTTGATAGAGAGCCAGTCTCTTCCAGGGTTCATGACGAGCGACGGCGGCGGTCGACTATTCACTCGCCTCCTCAATACTAATACCCAGCCAGCATATAGCATGGACGACATTCTGAACCTCCTGAACAAAGTCTGGAAGAGTCTGAAGAGCTATTACATGGAAGATTCAGTATTGCAACAAGTCGTGACTGAACTCCTCAAGTTGATCGGTGTCACGAGCTTTAACGACCTCCTAATGAGAAGGAACTTCTCCTCTTGGAAACGAGGTGTGTTCTTTTCCCAACGCACGCGGCTTAATAGACACTAACATATTTTAGCCATGCAAATTCAGTATAATATTACACGTATAGAAGAGTGGTGCAAGTCTCATGACATGCCCGAGGGCACGCTCCAGCTGGAACACTTGATGCAGGCTATAAAGCTCCTGCAACTAAAAAAGGTGCGTATTGGTCTTACATTAGCCCAACCGTTGATTGACATATGCGGAACAGGCAACGCCTGCAGATATAGAGATCATCTATGATGTCTGCTGGATGCTTAGTCCGATGCAAATACAGCGGATGTGTACGAACTTTTACGCGGCAGAATACGAGGTAGGACGCATGCATTCTAATTCATTGCCCCCGCTAACGCGCTCTAGAACCCTATTTCTCCCGAGATTCTGCGCGTAGTAGCTTCACGCGTCCAGGCAAATGACCGGAACGATCATCTCCTGTTGTCGCCCGAGTCGGAAGAGGTTGGTTCATTTGAGCCTCCCTGGCCTCGCGAAGTGTCTGGCTTGGAGACATACGTTCCAGCATACCTCAGCGTATCTCACCTCCGCAGATTAGCTGCATTAGTGGCTTGAATTTTCGTCTGTTCTTGATTCCCGACGTTCCTATAATATTATACCTTAGGCTGCTGACCGATTTCGCGATTTCGTAGTTCAGCACCCTGTTAACTCTAAATGTATTTCAACCACTGGGTTCACGGACAACTCCAACGGGACATTCTTATTGGTATAAGACATAGGATTGCACAACTACCATGAGTCAATTACTTTGACTAGAGGGAAGGGGCGACAGGATTAGAGTGCAAGTATTCTTCACTTGGTCAGATAATAACAGATCATTCCGAAGGGGTGAGCGACTCGAGGAATCTGAGACAGACTCTATGAGGCACACCGGCTAGCAGGGCGAATGAGACATGGAGGTCATGTGGGGTAAATACCACTGACCGTTTGATACGAGGAGGGAACCCCAAGGTTTGTGGATATCAGGTCCAACGCCCTACCCGTGACCACAGCCTACAAGGTAGATGAGATTACCCCCGAAGCGTGCCAGCAAGACGGGATATTACCTTTCTGAACCAAAGTACGCGTTCTTGCGCAGGCATCCCAGTTATCTCCGATCGGGCCTTGATGTACAAGCGCTCATCAATGGGTATGATAGACGATTTGTCCCTAGGATCCCCCGCAGTGGCACTGTGACGCATCTTCATCAGCGCAACTTTCTGTATTTGAGCTAGCTTCTTGGGGTCTGTAGATGGCTTGATTGTGCGTCGAACGGCCACAGGGGTATGTGTAGATGGATTTGAGAAATGCCGTGCAAGGACGTCTTGAGCGAGCTTCTTCTTATCAGGCTCCTGCTCCTGCAAACCTGCACATGAATGCGAATCTGAGTGACGATGACTGGGCAGTTGAGTTTGTCTTATGGAGGGATAGACCTAGGAAGACATACTCGACACAGAATGACAAGGAGCATTTCAGGCATGCCGCAGTTGAAGTTGAGTTCGTCTCGTCACCAGCCTCTCTAGTAGCACTTTGAAGGCTCAGTTTCTGGCAATCTCCAAGAGCACATCTGTGGCGCTTTACGAAGGGAATAATTTGTCCCTCGACCGGCCCATCTGTTGAAGTGCAGCTGTGCTTATCAGGAGAGATGTGGTCCCTACAGAACACCTTGTTGCAGTGACATTTGGTTGGAAGGAAGTCGAACTGGTTACAGGACGTTGAATCGCAACGCTGTCCAATTGCATCAGGTTCCATAGCAGTGTGATAATCCAAGTTACAGTGTATTACGTAACTAGATTGAAGTCAGTAGCTGCCGGTGCCAAGGCGCGCAGCGATCGATTCCGCATCCTTCACTCAACGCGAACTGTCATGAACATCATAGTGCGGTTTCTGTCTCAAATGTCGCCTTCATCTGCTCATATTTTCAAAGGAAACACTATTTGGCCGGACGGTCACACCTGCTGAGCGGCTGCGACAGCATCAGCGTGCCTTGACTAAAGCTCAGCGAGAGCTGGATCGTGAACGGTCGAAGCTTGAGCAGGGCGAAAAGAAACTTGTGACAGATATCAAGAAGAGTGCCAAAGCAGGCCAGACGGTACCTTCCTTTGTTCTCTTCATGCACCAATTTCAATGTTCAGTAGAATGCGTGTAAAGTGATGGCGAAGGACCTCGTTCGCACTCGACGGTATATTCAGAAGTTCTACCAGATGAGGACGCAACTACAAGCTGTGGGACTGAGAATACAGACTCTGAGAAGTAATCAGCAGATGGCAGACGCCATGCGGGGCGCCACGAGGGTGCGTTTAGCTATTCTTCACGCGTTCAAACTCTAGGGGGCTCATTTACCCTTGTCCAGGCCATGGCTTCGATGAACAAGGGATTAAACCTCCCGGCTATCCAGAAGATCATGAATGATTTCGAAAAGGAGAGCTCTATGATGGACATGAAGGAGGAAATGATGTCAGACGCCGTAGACGACGTCATGGAGGATGATGGTGAGGACGAAGAGGAAGAAGGTGACAAGATATTACGAGAGGTTCTTGATGAAATAGGTGTCAGCCTCTCTCAGCAAGTGAGTATTGCATCTTCACTATCTCGTGTTTATTCACACTTCGTCTCCAGCTCACGGATGCACCTACTGGTTTGGGTTCAGTGTCATCACCACTCACGGAACGCAGACCGGTGGCACTGGGAGAATCAATTGGCGGAAGTGGCCCTCCAAAAGGTGATGACCCCGTAGGAGGTGGTCCATCAGATGAGGACTCCCTCCAAGCAAGACTAGACGCCCTAAGACGAGGGTGAACTTCGACTGATACATCTACCCTTCATATTTCTGAGTACCTGCCTAGCTATCTGAGATCATCGCGGAATATATATATCTTTTACCCTTGATTTATACCTTCAAGGCCACAACATTCTTTGCGTCTTGTAAACTTAAAGTCCAGGATATGCCCGACCCACTATAAAATCCGTCCACGTCTTCTTCCTGAATCATTGAATTAGTGAATGAAATGATATTCGATTCAAATTTCCACCAACATGGTCCAAATTAAGCAACAAACTGATTTGCTGCAAGCGCACGAACTTCTCCCGGATGTCTCCATAGATCGTCTGAGATGAGAGATACGCCATTATTGAGCGCAGGTCGCGATCGAAACGGATAGCACCCAGCTGTACTAACATGAGCTCCGAGATGATCTGAAGAAGGGTATCGCTTACCTCGGAGAAATGCAGCGTCAAGATGTACTTCTCCCATGGTCGAGCGACGACATCGAGTGCAAGGCCAAATAACATGCGGTAATTACCGTCCGTGAACGCATCCTGTGCAATGTATCAATATGTGCCCTGGTAATTCGTGCCGGGGAGTTAACCTTGTACCCATCTACCAATCCCTCCCACGTTTTGACAAACCGCTTCCGAACCAGATCCTGGTGTTCTGCAGTTGCATATGAGTCGTCATCAAGCACATATGATACGTCTTTAAACACGTCTGGGATTAGAGTGCGCAGTTTTGGTCTCATCAGCTGGTTAAAGAGTTGCTCTACGCCAGTCTGAAATATAATTCAGCAGAGTGATGTGTGATAATCATCAAGCACGTACTCGTAGTGCTGAACGGAACTTGGTCACAGATCCTGTTAAACTGGAAACGACCCTCTTCACATGTGGTTGCTCTGCATCCAGGAACAGTTGTGTGATTGTTTGGTGACCAAGAAGATCTTTCGTCAATCGCTCCATGTGTGAACAAGACACATCAAGGTCATTGAGAAGGATCTTGTTGAACACGCGGTCAGTGAAGAAATCTTCGTCGAACATGCGGTACCTACGAGAAACGATGAGCGGCACTCTCGCTCAGATTTCTCTCCGCGTCCACCACCACTAGTGTTCCCAGCCGATCGATATACGTCATCGAGCTTCCTCTTGATGGCGCCAGCATAATCATGATCCATGACATCCTTCAAGAGATCAGTCATTCGTTCAATGTGCTTCAACGAGCCCGTAGACAAAAGCCGTGAATACACTGTCTTGAGGATGTAAAATACATCATCTGGCGTTGTAGTAGTGATGGGCGATTGCGAAAGGTCTGGAGTGGATAGTCGGTGAGCCTATAGAAGACTTTAGTTTGAGGTGCAGAGTTGATGTGTGCGGAAACAAATACCTTGTCGATTATAGTACGTGTATACCAAGTCTCCATAGGGATATAACAAGTCGTGAGTAGTTCATCGAATTCTTGATGAGAGCGACTGGACTCCACAAGTTGTGGCAGATTTGGTTGGATGGCAGAGGCCGATGCACCTCGACCATCACTGATTTGTGACTGAGACCCGTCGCGTTTAGAAACTCGGGAGACAGGGGTGACGCGGCCGCTTTGGCCCTCATCGTCATCATCGTCCTCATTCTTAGTATTCTTAGCCCCGCGCAAGCCTCGGGTAAGCGATGGGACACACCTGCAGTTCCTCGAGAAGGAACTTGCGGAAAAGATACCATCGACCGCTCATACCCGCTATTTCTGATAGCATCTTGTCTATCTCACGAGGGTCCGAGTCATCCTCCTCTTGGGTGGAGACCTGTAATGGCTGCTTGCGAGAAATGAAAGGTGAGACAGAGAAGGGAGAGCTAGACACGTCCAGGAGCTACGAGGCAATGATCTCAAAATCATCATCCCATCGAACAGAACAAGATACTCCACCTTTCTCTTGATTGACCTATCTTCTTTCCAACCGTCCAACGTGCTACGCACGACGCGGTCGCATTCATCAAGTAAGCGCTTGATAACAATGGCCATCTTATCCGCGCCATAATATTTCTCAACCACCGGTTGGTGGTGATCAACTATCATGGCAATGCTTTCGAGCAGAGCTGTAAGCGCAGTCACGTAGTATAGCGGTGAGGAAGCTGAGCCTGATGTAAGAAAACTGTTGTAAAAGCTCGAGATGGCGTACTTTTGGCTGATGTCGGAGCTCTTACGCGAACAAGATCGACAACGAACGATGCATACGCCTCGAGACCTTCTGCTTCCCAACCAATAGCAGGGAAGAGCTTGAAGTAACGGCTGGTGGCTGCAGCATCTCGTGAGGAAGAAGCCTGTTCGAAATGGTTCTTGAAAATGGATAGAAGTTGTTCTCTTGCGGCCTGCAGGGTTTGCGCTGGAGGCAAGTGACTCTCAGCTGTAGGCTGCTCGTGTTGATGAGGAGAACATGATGTGGTACAAGTGATTACTCACGACGACTGACTCTGCAAAGGGACCCGAAATGACTTCAAAGGGCAAAGACATGGCACGCGCACAATATCTGGCGGCCGATTCCCAGTCTTGGCTGTCAATGGAAGACTGCAATTGAGAAAGAGAAGACTACATAGGAGTGTCAACTGGATCAGAACACAGGCAGATGGTATCTTGGGACATACTTTCAGTTCCATGACTTGTCCCACCCGGTCAGCAGCCTCCCCAACGCGCCTCATTTCCTCGTCAAGCGAACGTACGCGTCCGCCCACGCGTTCTGCTGTCTGGGCAGTGGCCGAGACCTTGGTCGAGAAGTTGGCTGCTTCAACGCGGAGTTCATCGAGACGGGGTACGAGGGTCTGTAACTGCTGGAGTGACTTGTCAATGGATTGGCGATTGGATAGAAGGTCTGTCAGGGAGTTGGAGAGTTCTGCTTCGGCAGACTGATACCACGACAAGCACGAGAGTATCTCATTCAAAGAAGTTAGAGACCTTGGATCTCGGTGAAGCTGGAGATCGTCTGGTGGATTTCGGGCTGCTATGTTTTCATTGAGGATATTAGCTGCACTCATGGATAACCAAGTTGAGCTCGATATCTGCTACTCCCAAATGGTTATATAGTACGCGTGCTACTTGACCTTCCACAATAACCGGCCCTTGCAAAATGTCCGAGGGAATCTCTGACACGCTCACAAACGTTACTCTCCCAAAAACTGAAGCAACGATAACTCTCCGAGTAATCAAATCTTTCGAATACCGCACGGAACGAAGTATTGTCTTGCACAAATTGAATCTTGAGACCACAACAGTCGGCGAACTCAAGAATATCGCTCGGCGAGGTATAGCCAACCTTCTTCACCGTTCAGCACCTTCCGACTTGTTTCGTCCTTCGCCCCAGCTATTCAGACTGGTTCAGGATGGAAGCCGTACCGGAACGTGCAGTTAGGTTCGTACCCTCATTCTGACACCCTCAAAAGTCTAGTTGTTCATCAAACTTCTCGAGCACAGATACCCTTAAGCTGTACACAAAAGCCCACGGTGCCAAGGTATGATGCCCGAGGTGTACAATTTGGTACTAGCCTAAACTGCCGCCAGACAACCAATCTGATCATCAATATGGATCATGATGAATGGATCTTCGATGATGACGCCCGTCCACTAGCTGAACTTAGTATCGGTGAGCCCCTCGAGCGATATAATGAATCCGCTGACTGTCTTCTGCGCTAGAAAACGAGACAGAGATCAGCTTCTTTAACCGTACAGCCTACGAGGCTTTCAAGCAAAATCCCGAAGTATGTGACTTTGCATCACTCTTACTCTTCCTTCACATCGCTGTATTTTCAGATTCGGTGGGACATTCCTCAGTGACGCGGACGAAAAGTGTTAATGAAAATGCGTATTAAATGTACGAATGTAACAACAGATGCTAGGGTCTCTAGTGCGACAGATATCATGCTAATCCAACATGCTAAATCATTGATTTGCGCATTGAACGCGCGGCTCTCCTTCATGATCCTCATCCATAGACTCTTCTGACATAGCAGTGGCCTTGGACCGTGCATCAGGCTCATCTAGGTCCACTTCCTCGAGATGAATATTCTTAGGGAATTTTTCAACCTCTGTGCGTGGTGGCAATGCCTTCTCCAATAAGGGGACGACGGCTGGGTCCATGTAGTCGGGGAATTTAACAGTGAACTTCACAAAGAGGTCTCCTGGCTCATGATGCCGCTGAGATGGCATCCCTTGGTTGCGTATGACCTTGACGGCATCTGCGACAAATATCAGCCTCGAATCTCATCACTACGTTCAGTGAATGCTTACCATTCTTGACGACTTCGCCAGGAACGAAGTTCACGATGAGGGCACGATCGTCGAGATGACGAATTGCGACACGGCCACCACCGAGGGCTGTCAATAGATCAATCTCCAGCTCCAATATGAGATTGTTGTCTTGACGCTTGAAGCGGTCATGCGGCTTCTCTTCTATGACGATAACGACATCTCCTGACTCAGCGTTCGGCGACTGGTCACTTTCTCCGTTAAAAACAATCGTCTGCCCGCCCTTCATACCCTTGTCTATATGCACTTCCAAGATCTTCTTCTCTGGGAGGACCTTCTTGCCTTTGCAGTGGTTGCAGCGATCCTTTAGGTTAATTATTTCTCCCGTTCCCGAACAATCGTCACAGCCGGACTGTATCTGTTGGATCATGGGCCCCATCTGGCGTAAAGTGACTTTGACGCCACGTCCATTACATGAAGGACATGTTCGCACAGCGCCCTCCTTTCCACCGCGACCGTGGCACTTTGAGCAAAGCGCGTTACGGGTAAGGGAGAGCTTGGTAGTTTTCCCTTTGTACAAGTCTTCAAGCGTGACGGTTACGCGATGCACGAGGTCCTTGGTCTTGCGGGCAGCCTGCTGGCGACCGCCGCCGCCGCCACCACCACCGAAGAACCCACCACCACCAAACAATTGACTGAAGAGGTCCTAAGAATTCACGATAAGTCTAACGCCACGTCAGTGCAGACGAAGGCCCTTACCTGGGGATCCATTCCACCCATTCCGCCTTGCTCGGAAAGTCCAGCTTCACCTCGAGCATCGTATACACTGCGCTTTTGTGAGTCGGAAAGAATCTCGTATCTACAACATAAGATAAGCGGAGGTCTGCGGATGTGATGTAGGACGTACGCATGTGTGACTTCTTTGAAGAGTTCTGGGTCACCACCTTTGTCGGGGTGTAATCTCAAGGCTCTGCGGGACGCGTCAATGAGACAATCGCACTCGCCATGGGTCTCATCTTACTTCTTCCTGTATGCCTTCTTCAGATCAGAGTCTGAAGCATCTGGTTGGACTTCCAAAAGATCGTAGAATTTCCTGGGTTAAATTTCAGGAGCAAAATCGATTGAATATCACTGGGCGCACTTTTCTTTTACCATGGCGGAAGAGGGTAGCTGTTACAAGAGGTGGTCAAGGTTGGCACGAAGCTGTTCAGGTGCCGTTTTTGACACTTTTCTATGTGAGTTGTTGCTTAAGAATCCTGTGGAACCTGCCAGAATTTTCTCCTGCTGTGCAGTACAGCTGGCTGTCTCGAAAAGGAAACTGCTCGTGTTTCGATCATTTTTTCACTGCCAAGACTACATATTAGGAAGAACAAGGAAAGAACTCATTGGCCGATCACAAACTTCAAGGAAATTTCATGTAACTACATAATGCAACGTTTAAATTGCATGCATGCTCTGGGGCAGAAGAAGCGGGGTTTGGGCATGCTAGGGTAACTGAACGTGTTCGAGTGAATTATAGAAAGACCACCTCCATTCACAATAACATACAGGATGCAGTACAATCCTATGCTTCTTTACGCCTTGCCAGCGCTCACATCGGGATAGACATCGAAGCGACGCTGCTGTGTGACGGGGATTCCAGCCCTTATACTCTGGAGTGGTTCGGGATCTAGAATTGGTGTCAGCATCAGAACCTCATAAATTATCATGTATGAAATTCACCGATGCTGGCATGCACAATCAGTTCGCCTTCATCAGCCTCCGCTAGAATTTTGCCACTTGTAATTCCTTTAGAACAGGTGACATACACCAAACGAAACGTCTTACTATGGATCGACGATCATAGAATGTCCCCACTAACAACATATCATATTTCAGATGTTATCATTACATATTGTGGAGCTTCACTTACCGCATGGTATCCGGCGGTCATATCTCGCGCTGGGCTGCACATGGAAAAGAAAATCTGGTTATCAACAGCCCTGAAGCAACTTCAGGAACTATTGAGTTCAGTTGGATAACCACGCTACCGGGCTCGTTGAAGGAGTTCCCAATGCAAAGGTCCAGTCGTGAGGTTAAATGCCCCAGGATAAACCACGACATGACACCCTTGAGGGGATATACGTTTCTCGCTCTTCAGATGAATCATGTAACCACGAACCTTGCCGTGCCGAAATCATCGCTAGTTCTGGGAACCTGACGTCGTAGCATATACCGAGGCCAATACGTGCAAATTCTGGACAGTGCTTGATCAAGTGCAGCGCAATCAGTTAATAATGTTCGTACCAGTGTCAAAATAGTTTGTTGTAGCTCCTCCAGTGAGCGTCTCGCTCTCCTGCAGATACGATAAGTACCAGAAGGGCTGTAGAACCAAGATCAAAGGCCGTACCTTGAACATTATCTTCCCAGGGATATCAATGTCAAATAGATGAACCTTACGGTGCAGTGCAACAAGTGCACCTCCATCCACATACGTACGTCAATATCAGTTACGGTAAGCTCAAGCGGAATGGACACCTGTGGGAGAATACACAGTACAAGTGTTATAGACATTGTTTGTCTCCGCGTCTCTCTCTGGTATCGAACCTGTTAAACAAATGTGTGAGCTTTCTATTGGTTGCCGCATGTTCGAGCGAAGTATGACCTCCAATGAGCCAGACTCCCGCTTCCTTCGCAGCAGAGGATAACATCTTAACGCTCTCGCTTACACTTGCCTGAACGTCATACTCCTTGCCAGGAGTGTAGCCGATATTCTCGGCATACGTAGGGAAGTGAACATAGCCGTACGGCGAGTTGAAACATTCCTGAAAGATACTAAGATGAGATGTCAGATGAAGAAAGTTGATCGCACACCGGTAGTACGACAACCTGGGGCTTCGTGCCCGAACCGCTCTCTGCTGCCTTCATGACCATCTCGCGAGCATGTTTGAGGTTGGCTGCCTTGTCAGAGCCAATAGAACCCAGCTGGACAAGGGTGAGAGTGAACGGATTAAATGCTGGAGTAATACCAGAAGCCATGGTGCGACAAGCGAGATGTTTGAGATTGTGTGATAAACGGAGATGGGGAAACATATAGCAAACTGCTCCCACTGTGCATGATCGGGATCTACGGAAGTACTACCCGGGTCCAGCGGGCCGGGATATCATCCAAGTTATCTAGCCGCCTAACTTGAACAACGCCTTCAACCCTGTAATTCATGTGAGTGCAGGGGACTCGTCACTGATTACTTCCTCAATTTTGTATTACCAGACCGCCATGGCAAGTCGTCCACTGCTCGTGATGTACAATCCCGTCTGTGGTGACGGCACTGCTGAGGCATTCTTCAATGAACACGTCTTTCCGTGTCTCGAGGAAGCCCACCTCCAAGTTGACCAGAAAATTGCAACTGGAGCTGCCGGGCATGCCGGCACCATAGTTCGTGAATTCCTCGAGCAACACGAGGGCGATGTGACAGTCATCTTGGGCTCCGGCGATGGAACGCTGCATGAGATCATCAACGGACTCTCACCCGAGTCACTAGATGATGTACGCCACAAAGTCGCATCATCCTCAGTTCGTTTGGTGCTTATCCCATGTGGGACAGCAAACGCTTTGTATTGCTCGTTATTCAAGCCGGACTCTATGCACGAGGGCCCAGCGTACAAGCTAAAATCTCTTGAAGCATTCATCCAAGATTCGAGCGTCACTCCTCTCACACTTGCTGTCACAACGATATCTTCTCCGCCAAGCACACAACAATCTTATCACAAAGTTACCACTTCAGCAGTAGTCACCTCCACTGCCTTACACGCCTCTATTCTGCATGACTCCGAGAGTCTGAGGAAGGAAATGCCAGGCATTGAACGATTCAAAGTAGCTGCTATGAGCAATATCACTCGATGGTACAGCAGCCAAGTCAAGCTCTTGCCTGCGCCATCTGCCCGCGCTGTGGAAATATATGATCCTGACCAGAAGACTTTCACAGCTCATCAAGATTCAGATGACCACGGAATTGTGGATGTGAATGGCCCATTTGCGTACTTTCTGTCCACCGTCAATGTCGATCGTTTGGAACTTGCTTTCAGAATTACCCCTCTTGTGTCCGAATTGGTTCCTTCGGAAGTCTCGCTAGACATCGTCATGGTTCGACCTCACCGTGATCCCACCTTCGTCACAAATACCCTAGAAGCTCGAAAGGCCTTTGCGGAAAAGGCAACTGTAGTGCTCACTGCAGCATACCAAGATGGGAACCATATCAACTTGAAATATACTGATGGCGGAAAGATAACCAGTGAGGGGACTGGTCCGACTGTGGTCGAGTATATTCGTTGCGGAGGATGGGAATGGATACCTGTGAGTCTCACTCACCCTGGATCTTCACGCCCACGCTTATAGAGAGCGGCAGGACGATATCGATGACAAGGCTCACCTTCTATGCTCAGATGGTGCTATATTCTCAATTGAGAAGGGTGGAAAGGCAGTATGCAGGGCAGCACTACCAGCAGATGGTCCGAGATTTTTAGTATACGTCTAACGCGGTTCATGAGACGGAGTTATGGAGAACCCCTTCTGGTCGAAAAGAACTTGCTGGTAGTAGTGCAAGCCACGCTGTAGACTGCCTCAATCGATACCATACTGTCAATATCTAAGACTGAGCACCGGAACTTGAGGTCTGCAACCTTGTCCTCTCGCACGGTTTGTTCATTAATCGTACATGCCTAAGCTTAATGTAATTGGACACCCATGGCCAGGACATAGATGATGGAGACCTTTTGGCCCTCGGGCCTCGAAAGTAGGTGATGGTGATCAAGCCATGCATGTATATTGTATGTGAAAGTAAGTAGCCTAAGAAGCAGCCGGGGTCCGACATGCATTGCCGAACAACAATGTAAACATTGCGCGTAGCATCTGCTACTGTAAATCCTGACAGGTTGCAAATCCACGACGCAGCGCGTTTGAGCACATGGACAACGAAGTGGTGAGAATAAATAACGGATCAGACGTCTTTGTCGTCCGCGCGTGTTATAACGATGATGGGGCGGACCTGTTAGCTGTCGCAGGCGAGCATTCAGTGGAAGTCTTCCGTGTAGTATGTGCTCTGAGCTCTCCCAAGTCGTATGACTGAAGCTGATCTTTCTTATCGAGACTCCACCTGTTAGTGAAAGGATAGCGTCCTTTCATCTTGGAAGACGCATCACAGCTCTAGCTTGGTCGCCTCGATCCAGTTCACCTAGTTCAAGTGATGATTGGGTTATCGAGTAATGTGGTCCTTACTGTCTCAGCAAATCATACAGTTAACGATGTCCCAGACTTACTGCTGCTGCCTCAGACTTCAGCCTTCATTTGCTCACAAAATCCTCTACATCCTCCGAAAATATGTTCGCGTTCGGTGGTGGTCTCAGCGGACATCACGGCAAAATCAACGACATGTGCTTTTGCGGAGGTCGTGATCAAGACAATGCGAAATATGTCGCAACCGTGGCAGGTGCATTGCTCGGTTCAAATGGTATAATGAGTTTATTCTGAACACCAAAATCTTTTGGCCAGACGACAAAATGTTGATGGTTTGGGATCTACATCCAGCGTTGGATATATCTTCTGGAATTCTTTCTCCGGGGAGGTCAATGGGTACCAACGCGTCATCGTCACCTCACCCCCGTCCTCAGCCAACTGCATATGTGATTGCGTTTCCCCACCCCCTTGTTACAGTGAACAGCCACCAATTCAGCAGCAAAGAATTTCTTGTTTCGGACTGCCGCGGTTCTGTCTTCTTAACAGATTGGAGGTCCGACCCGGAGCAAAGTGAGCAGGGAACCTGGAGGCAGTCCAGCGTCATTGAACTCGTTGAGCCGCACGCTTTATCAAAGTCATTGATGGGTATTTCATCACAATGGACTGGATTTGCCGCTTGGCGTCAAGATAACATCGATATGTCAGTGTACAATTTGTTTCTGGGCTCGGCTAGCTGACTTCGTGTACCATGCAGCGTAGGGGCAGCTTATGGTTCCCGGTTTTCCATATGGGATCTATCTAAGCCTCATGGTGGAAAACCCTCACAAACGGGTATCAGTTTTCCTGAGGGTAGTCACCAATTCCGGTAAGCCCGTTTCATTTTCAACGATCGAAGCCCTAACTCTGGTCTTTAAGATGGTGCCCGACGAATTCGGATTATTTCGCTATTGCGTCCCAGTCCCCAACCAAAGGAGCTGTCATCCACATTCATGACGTGAACTATGTTCACGCACAACCGCACGTTATTAATATCGCTCCTCGTCCTCATCGCGTCCGGGATTTTGATTTTATGGCTAAGAGGGGCAATCCAGCACTTGCGGTTGCATATGGTGTAGAGGTCGTTATTTTTCCGATTGGTGTCGAGTGACGATACTTTGAACGGACCAATTACAAATGAAGTCCAATTGACCATAAAATTCCATGTATGATTGTAAATGTACACTGAAAGAGAAGTAAAGATCCTATCAACTCGCGCCAAATCCGTTTTGGCTCATAGGTGATACATGTACGTATGTATTCTGGGGATAAGTGCCAGCTGTATCTCCGTAGGCAATGTTGCGGAAACCATCATTCGAAGGAAGGGTGTTGCCGTCCACTCCCCAGCCAAGCTCAACTAACATACTGCGATAGTAATGGAAGTCGGGGTCTGAGGCATGCGGTATGTTATAGCCCGGCAGTTGACTGGAAGGACCGTACGAGCCAGGAGTGCGGCCTAATGCATCCACGTAGTTCGGTCCTCCGCATGGGGAGTTCTGGCCACTAATTTCAGGGGAAGTTTGCGTTGCATACCCGGAATACGACAGTGAGGAAGAAGCTGGTGGGTATACAAACTGCTGGGGTGCACTTGGAGCAGCCGGAGTATATGGGCCTAACAAATGAACTATTAACAAATACCTTGCATAACATAGAGAGAACTTGCTTTGTTGAATATTTGGGTCAATTGGGACTTCTTTGACCGGAGTCTGTCGAGTCCGCTCCATGTCAGCGCGAACAAGACTCAACAGAAAGCGAGCATGGTATACGGCCGATGTTGAGGTGGGCGAAAGATGGGAGGCTTCCTGATATGCCTCGGCTGTTTTCGTTATTGCAAGGTGGATCTGAGGAGCTGCACCTTCCGGTAATTCCGATTGCAAGTCTGTATGAGTATTAGAGGAACGTAGCAGCTAAGATTGAACCGTCAACACTGGTTGTAATCAAAAGGCAGCAATTCTGTCACCTTCAATAGGAATATGGCAGAGTAGGCAGTCATAACAGAGGTCGTCTCTTGTCCGTAACGCTGCATGATATGTGAGTCAGTGGGTAATACGCTGAAGTGAAACTTACCAAAACACCAAATTCTCTAAAGTCTTTAGATGCGATTCGCAGCACATCCAATGCATTTTCGAAGCACGCAGATAAGGCGCGAACATGGGTATTCGTGCGGTTGGCCTGGGGAACGACGATATAACAACGCATTGACGAGAAATTTGCGGCTTACAGGAGGAATGCTGGATTGAACTCCAAAACTATTCAAGAAAAGCCTCGAATAGAGGCAGAAAAGATTGATGAGTGAGAAGTGGAACGATTCTCCATTAGCTATCAGCGAACTATAAGGTTGTGTATTGAAGTTGAGGTTTCGTGTTCCTCACCCATTCTCATTTCATGCTCCCAGGTAATGTTCCATTGGGCAAGCTTCGCATTGCAGTTTTTCAAGACCATATCGATGCTAACTTGATTGTTTCCACCGTCCGCCGCGAGGCTACTCCGGTTGGTATGGAACATGTCTGTGGCCTCGGTCTAATGTTGTTAGATTTTTTCTTGCAGGTATAGATGAAAAAATAGTCTCACAGCTATGCGACGGAGTTGTGCGAAAGCAGAAACGACCACATCTTCGCATCGAACATGCGGGCCACCATGCTCATGCCAGGTGTTAGAGTGCCTTATAAAGTCATCCTGAAGAGAGCATGAGCTACCAAAATCTTAGGAAAAAGAAAAGATTCACTTCTGGAAGCATCCAATGCCGACCTGTCTGCATGCTAAGACTCCGGTCGTGCACAAAGAGGACAAGATATGTCCTCTCCCTGTTGCGTCGTTCAAGCAACTGGAACTCGGTTTCGTGAGTAGGAGGTTTTGCAACATATCGATTCAGGCCAAGTTCCACTGCCATTCGACACGCCTGAACAAAAACAGTGAAATGCTGAGACTGATATACCCTGTAGTACGCACATATCCAATATACATCCATGTCCGCTTGAATAATTTTCAGTTTAGGTAGGTCGAAATACAATTCGAGACACTTACATTGTCGTCTTGTTCTCTCCAGTAAGTAAGGCACGAAAACGCTTGGATCACTTCTACTCGTTTCCAGTTGTCCGCGAATGCCTTTATTGCAAGCTCATGAGCAAGCCTCAGACACTCCTTGTATAAGCTCGGTTCGAAGAATTTGCAGCCAGCCATTATTAAGGTAGTAAATAACAAAGGGCATTTAGACCGGACATATGCAACGGAATGCAGAGTTGGATCGAAAAGATTGATGAATGGGTTCAGTCGAAGAAAGATCAGGTCGAAGAGTACTTGTGCTTTGTTTTCGTCGATCAGGCCGGCCGTAATAGGATCGTTACAATCGTGGGGAAGAGGCGCTGGGCGCAATGACTGGGTAATATTAGACACTTGTGGCATCGGTGACTTGTGTTCTGGGTTGAGGATAGTCCTGAAAAATGAATTTTCTCTCTTGATCAATTTGGCAGGGAATTTTTCGTCGCTCCGTTCCCCGTCATCTTCATCGTCTTGATCGATAGTGCGTGAACTGACGCTCGAAGTCGCATAGCCGTCTATGAAAGTATGTTTGAGTGACAGTTTGCAGACTTTTGGTGCAACGAAATTACCGACGGAACCATAGGCATCGGGCTGCCGGAGACTGCCAAACTGAGAGGCTTCGCTTTGAGGGGTACGAGGATCGGCGGGGAATACCGTTGATAAGGATGAATCATTTTGCTTAAGTTTCGCCGTGTTCAATCCCTTCTCCAAGCGTCGAAGCATTTTAGATGCTTCAGATAGTCTTAGGAAATAGTGAGTGAGGGTACGTAAAACGGGAGCGATTTTCCTGACTTTGAACCAGGCTTGCGCCCTCTGCGATGCTTCTCGAACACACACCTTGGTGAGAGAGAATTATTGACCCGATGGACTATCGCAGTGTGTCATTACTTACTGCACACCCGTTCGTTTGCACCGCTGACAAGTTTTGACACCATCTTCTGCCCCGACGCATTTCATCTACGAATAAGTGAGATGTTTTCTCTGTGTTAGTCGATCATATCTACCTTCGCTGCTCGACAAACGGTGCATGCTCTTGGATTGCGCACAATAGGCGGCTTTGAGCTGGAGTGAGGCTTGGTAAACACGGCGAAATGATTTGATTGCAATGCTTGAATGACTGACGCTGCCCTGGACTGCTCGTCTACAAACTCTGAAGTGCCTTGCATGCCCACTTGACGTCGATACGGTTATCTATGTCAACGGTGACTCGGCGTCTCTTTATCGACCGGGGAAGACCGGCTAATTTAGACTGAAATTAAGGTGTAATGGGGGTTAAAACAGTTATGGAGGATGAGATGCCACCGCAGACGATACGAAGTACAAAGGTAGGAGGATAGCAATTGAAACCAGTAACAAGTTGTGATATCGATGGGACGGGGAGGGGATGGGGAAGGGCACTGATGCTTAGTGGGATCTCTGTAGCAAATAAAGCCGGGCGGCCAGAAAGAAGTCAAACTGCCGAACACGGCAATCATGAAAATATCCGAAAACAAACAACGAGCAATTCAAGTTTTGCATTCGCATTTCGTTCACTTTCATTCATGTAGTCCCACAAAGTTTCCCTCATAGAAGATTAATCGTAGGTAGGTGCGTCACTGGCATATCATACTGACGTATCAATGGTTTTTTTGTGATTTATTGCATTCAATGCGTGATTTACTGTCACAGACGGTCGCCTTATCCTCACTTCCGACGAGGAAGGGGAAAGCTGTTCAATGAACGCAATTTGCCGAGCTTAGGTACATTACGCTCCCTCCGGATAGTCGGTTATTTTTGGTTGACCGGAATTAACCGTTACATTTACACGGTTTCTGCTAACTTACTGAAGTCGTTATCGGCACCTAGAGATGTTATCCTGGGGATGACGTGCAGTTTTATGATGGGACAAATCATGGCACCGCCGATTACGACACAACACTCTCAAAATATCAACCAACGCGACTTCACAACTACCAAAAATCAAACTCCGAAACAAAGCTCATCACGGCAGTCACCAATTCATCACCTATTGCGGGGTTGGGACTGCGCTTTTCCGTGCGCCCTGCATCAGATCCCTTGTTCTCCGAAATGAAAGATGGGCTGGCTGTACATGGTTAGTTGATTATGGTTGTACTCCTCCACTTTCTAGTGTGCAGTCGCGGGCACCGAGAGCTGTGGAGGTTTTTGGTTCCGACCGCAAATATTAGATACGGCTAAAAATATCATGCAGTGTCATCCTCAGGTACCCTCTCACCAAGGGGGACGGTTTATGTACGCACAAAATGCACACGAAATTCCCTTACGAACACATGCCATCTGATCTCGATCTCCTACGCAGGCGGTCTTGTTAGTGCTGTGAGCGTTAGGATTGCAGACCATATCATGCATGCATGCCCATTTCGCCGCCTTTGAGGCAGGATCGAGTGTCTTCTCGGTGTTCTCACGAACTTCGTCATCATCAACCCATAATGGAATAAAGGAACAAATGTCCTTCCAGTCGCCAGGTCTGGGTCTGCCTATGAGAGGCTATTGTTGGCCATGAATTTGTAGCAAGGCTGCTCCGCTGGCTATGGAATGTTGACGCCAGGGTCACCTCGTGCCTAACACGTTTCTCGACACCTGCTCTATCGCTCTGTACTTGTTCGCGTCACATGGCCCTTTGTAGCTCTTACCTTTGTCAAAAGCAGACGCAAGGCCCGACGGTGTATACAAGTAGGTACGCCAGTTTTCATCAATCTCGGTTCCCTTCGCTATGCCCTTACTCCCTGACAATGTCAGCGTGGATACTCACCTGACTTCCAATATTGCTGTTGGGGTACGCATTTCGACGAATTCCACAGTATCACTCACGTCAGATGCCGAGCACACCACAACAGTCTCCATCCCAGCAGTTGTCGGTGGTACTGCCGCCGGGGTCGTACTCGCGGTTATAGCGGTGATGGGATGGAAATGGTGGCCATCGATTATTAGACATACCAACAAGCCGCGCAAGGTATGTCTTTATGTACTTAGTTTTGATGCCCTTGTTAATCATCATTATGCTTAATTACCAGCGAAATGTTCTGAGACGGGACCGAACATCTCCCACCAAATTAAACCAGGAGCTCCCTGGTTCCACGGTGGATGGCAATAGCGCTGAATCCTCAGATTGGAAACAGGATCTTGCAGATTCACCGCTCAATACCATATCCCCACATCCCACGACCCCGCATCAGCACCCTTTAGTCATGGCTGCACCCGCCTTGCCGGGACCGCCGACAAAACCCCCAAGGAATCCAGCTCGCACTCTGCGACGTTCTTCTAAGGAGATCACTGTCCGTAGAAGTAGGACATCATTTCTACGGGTTTCAAATGCGTTGTCGTACAAATCGTCAAACCTAAGCACTTCCTCGGAGTATTCTACTCAGAGTGGGGAAGAACAACAAGTGCGTGTGCCTGCAGCCATAATAGTAGCAGCTTTGGGGCACACGTTCGGGACGAGACGCCTTCCAACACTTAATCCCAACTCCGAGCCTTACACAATTGGAGAGGAGGCAGAGTTTGCAATTCCACGCCCAAGACTGCGGGATCCCGCACACAGTGGCGACGTTAGCCACATGCATCGTGTCTCAAATATCAGTGCTGGGTCACTAAGCCTGCAGGGGTCCCAATCAATGGCGTCAATTGGTGTGGCATATGGGGGTGAAGAATACGAAGAGCCGTTCCATGAGAAAAGGTTCACCGCTGAGGGGTTGGATATTGCAGGGGGGGATCAATGGACCATGAAATAGCACGACCCGATGGACATAGTGTGGGTCTATATTAGGACATCGTATGTATATCGTGGAGGATTGATATTGTGCTACTGGTGTAGAATCGCTCTTACGGTGCTATTGCAAGTCATACGACTATTACCGCAGGGAAGCGAGACGTTCCTGATAAGTGCAGGAGACAATGAGTTGAAACACGAGCGTCATAGAAGTGTTTGCTTACCGATTCCGCTTGAGCAACACTGGCTCTAAACTCGCTCACTTGTTGCCAGCAGTCCAAAGGAGTGGTGGGATTTTGTCTACAGACATATTGAGTGCAAGGTCAACATAAATTAGTAGGTTAGGCTTACTTATAGCAGAGCACCACTGCTTCACCGCTCTCCTTCACCGCAGGATAGTCGCTGAGCTGTCTCCTGGCCTGGAACCTGTCCACTCTACTGCGAATCTCTTCGAGGTCACCCAGCAACATCGTGCTATTCTTGACATCACCCTGAGCAACCTCTTCTGAAGTCTCCGACTCTCCGCCTGTCGAGGATATCTCGCGGTCGATGTTCTCTTTCTCGAGAGCAAGTTCGATTTGCTTTTGCACGTTTTCTTCTTCCGCTCGCAGGTGCTCCAGCTCTGCTTGTATGCGAGCACGGACGTGGCTGTCCAGTGTGGTTTGCCGCTCCGGTGATGTCTCCGGCGACAGTGAATTGTCTGCGAGGTGGTTCACGACATCCTGGGAGAACTTGAAATTATACACAGCCCTTAGAAAGCTGGCATTTTTGGAGAGCGAGAAAATCAAACCTGTACGGAAGTTTGGTGGTAGAAGACCTTTTCTTCTGTGTCCGCTTTGGACTGGCCAGCACCCATGATTGAGGACGGTTAACAAAGGTCAAATAGTTGGTGTGACATAAGATTAGCCGTGGGCGCCTTGGGCATCCGATTTCCTCCTTGAATAGAGCTACGATAGGATGGGCCACCACACTATGTATACACCGCAACTAAGCTTCAACTATTGATCCTTAAGCTCGATCCAGAATCCCAACTGCTGTGGGTAGGAACGCTTCAAATGCACGAAATTTTTGTCGAGTCCCTGGCAGACTCTACCATAATCAACATTTCTGTTCCCCGACAATTCAAATGTAGACCAGTAGGAACAAAATACAGTGAATTTCTAAAAGTATATGGTACGCCTCCGCTGCTCCTCATCGTACCTGTCCTTCATCTTACAAAAGTAGCTAGATGATACCATTGATGGCGAGCAGCTGTTACCAGTTCCAGTCATCATCATCGAAGCTTGATGACGTTGCTGAGTTGACGGGTGCCGGCGCAGAGGTTGGCTTAAGCACAGACGGCATCATGACACTGCCATGCACTGTGATTTCCTCGTCATCGTCTAGCCAACTCCCCGTGCGTGAAAGAGTTTTGAAGGTAGGGGTACGCAGAGAAATTGAGCGTGCTAATGGTGAGCTCGTGTCCGATGACGGGGTGCGTAGAGAAGCAGTGCTAGGTGAAGGACTGCATAGCGAGCTGGTGGTGGATGATAGCGTGCGCGGAGATGATGTGGACGGCGCCGGCGCCGGCGTGGTGGCCACGGGCCCAGGAGATAGCGCCGATGCGATGGATTGTGAGACATCTGCAAGGAGGACAGAGGCGCGTTTCTGGCTCTTGGAGAACCTGAATGAGATGGCGTTAGTCCAGGCATTTGGAACATGAAGAAGAGAAAAACAACAGGACACGAAACAAAAAACCACTTACACGTCGCTTCCAAGCTTCCTCCCAACTGTCCCCCATGCTTCGCCAACCACGGTAAACGATCCAACGCCAGGCATCGATGAAGGAGGCGGAAGTGAGGGTGTGCTATGTCGTGCATTTTTGCTTGGTGTTCCTGAAAACTCGGGACCGTCTGCATCGTGCCCCAAAACTCCTGAAGTCGAAATGCCCATCGCCAAATTGAACGGGTCCAGTGATGTATTGGACGTATCCTGAACAACACATGGAGTCGAGACGATATCCACGCTGGTGCTTGTACTATTGCAAGCAGTAGCATGTCTTATAAATGAAGGTGGAGGATGTGAAACATCGCGTGACCTCCGACGGAATACTTTTGCCTGTCTTGCCCTGGCAACTTCGTCGTCTTGTGCTTGTGACCTCTTCGTTAATCCATCCTCCATGTTTTTCCCAGGAGAAGTATCCCCATCCCACACGGACGATACAGGGCTAGTCGAAAGCCGATCGTGCCTTGACCCCGTAGATATCGATGTTGATGAGTCGCTCTCGCGCTGTGCATGCCGCCTCGAGGCCCCTGCAGGATCTGGTGCCGGGGTGGGAGAAGTGATGTCACTTAGATCGCTCAGGCCCGCAGCGAGTATCCTTACACCTTCTTTGAGGCCACCTACGACAGATGAAGATGTATGAACATTAGAGGAGACATGAATGTGGGGTGGTTCGCGGTTGACGATGCGCTCCCACTGGCGTTTTACTAGAAGAGGGAGTGTGTTAGTTCGCTCGGATTTGGCAAGCAAGCACTATTGAACTAGGATGAAAATGTAATTATGGGGCCAAAAATGGAATTAATCCTCAGGGGAAGGCAGCGACGAAAGAAACACGAAGGACAAAAAGAACAGCAGAGAAGAACTCACGTTCCCCCAGTTCGCCGTCAACCGCAGCCAGTTGGCCCTGTAGCTCGAGTCGTCTACTCTCAGCCGCCGCGATTGAATGAAGGAGGTCAGCGTGTCTGTGTTTAGATTCATTTTTAGCATCAGTTCAGGTAGGAAAAGACAGGGGGAGACATACTTCTCAGCAAGCGTCAGCGGAGCTTTGCTGCTGCCACCCACATCTACGCGAGCCTCACCAACCTCATTCGACCTGCGCAAGCCCTCAAATCCGGCCATAGTCTGCCTCTTCATCGAGCGTGAGGTCTTTGTGGGACCGCCTCCAACCTGGGATGAGCTGTCCACTATTGCACGCCCAATATCCGTTCTCATCCAGGAATCCACTGCAGCTATAGGCGTAGACAGCGCATGCCGCGAATATACATCGACGCGCGAGGACACATATGAGATGGAGGACTGCCGACGGGCGGCCTTGAGGGCTTTTGTTGTGCCGTCCGTCTGAGAAACAACGCGTCTAGTGGCACCTGGAGGTGAGTGGGGCGGGGAGGGGAGAGAGGTAGCTGGCGTTGGTGAGCTGGAGGTGTTTAACGGGGACATGTGCTTGCTGCTTGCTGGTGTCGTAGTTGACGTGGTTGGGTGGAAGTTGTTATTCGTATCAGGATTGAATTCCATGGCGGCGGTCCAGGTGTTGGCGTTGCGCGTGCCGAGTAGGAAGGGGTTAGTTAGTATTTCTAGGACACGAACCGATACTCGGGTGGTATCGTGAAATAAGCAGACATAAAAGTTCGTGATCGTTAGGGAAAACTCGCGGTATAAGTGAGAGAACGTATATAGTTGGTGAATGCCAGCTGGCAGTTACAGTTACAGTTACGACGCAACGAGATCATAGAACAAATGTTTTGGGCAAAAAAGGAAAGTCTCTAAAATTATGTTGTTCCCGAGATCACAAAATACTCATTGGACCGAGTAACGAGAGCGAAGAGAAACTCTATTTCCGCAGGTCACCGTCCTGGTATGTCTCTGCCCACCGAGGTAATTACATTTCATATGTATCGATATGAGGAAAAAGATCAATGATGCCCTGCCCCGCTCTCCTTCTCGGCCTCTGCAATAAAGCTCTTGATACTGTTCATCCTGGTCAGTCTGTGAGGCAGCACGGGCAACGCGGTGGTCATAAAATACATACAATTGCTCCTCTTCACTGTAAAGGCAAACACCGCACGTCAGTCCGAGCTTCCATAGAAGTAAGAGCAACAGCGAACGCACCTTGATCCAGCAGTAATAGGTACTGCCTCCTTCACGCGCTCTGAAAGAGGTTTGCCTGAAGATGCAGACTCCTTCTTTCCTCCCAGGGATGCAAAGACAGCACCACCGGTCGCGAAGAGTGTGCCCAACGTGAGGTACTCAGTTTTAATGGCACGGCCGAAGATGACGCTACCAAAGCTGTTATTAGGAAACTGGTGAGATATATATGAAGGCAGACGCACTAAGACATGTCGATTTTTGAATTGGCTGAGGAAGGTGTGCTGGTGGAGGAAGATGTTGAAGCACCAGTCAAGTTACTGCCCCGGGATTTCCCGCTTTGGTTTTCCATCACATACAACATGCAGAGCGCGCTGTCGACAGTCGCGCGTGGAACAGCATTTGAGCAACGTTCTCTCCACCTACTTCAAGACTGTTTCTCAATGTCCCTCCGACGCGTTGGGGGCAAGTCTGACGGCGGCATAGACTTGCTCGGCTGGTGGTGGCTGCCCCTCTCCGAGTCCCAATCTTCCTCATCCACTCCAAGCACACTTTCCCGTAGACGCATCCGCGTCCTCGCACAATGTAAAGCAGAAAAGAAGAAGTTCTCCCCAAACTACGTTCGTGAGATGG
Organism: Rhizopogon salebrosus TDB-379; assembly: GCA_029603245.1. Lineage (NCBI taxonomy): Eukaryota > Fungi > Basidiomycota > Agaricomycetes > Boletales > Rhizopogonaceae > Rhizopogon > Rhizopogon salebrosus. Next base: position 71,616 of record MU837147.1, read on the forward strand.
AAGGTGTATGGCATATGCACGCGCGATCCCACTCCCCCACTTCACCCATCCCTGAACTGGGTACAGTGGCCCTCCTCCTTTCCGAGTCAACCTTCACCACCGCAACGCTTACCCGCGCACTCGGCTCCAGCGTGCCCTTTCTCCTTATGCATCTCCCTCCACCTGCATCACTTCCGCCCGCGTCTCCAGATTTACGCGCTGAAAACACACTCGGTGAAGTCGGTTCGGCTTTCTGGAACTCAGCTCTTGGCGGTGCGCATGGTCTTCTTCGCGGAGAACTTGATGTTCGCTGGGAACGTGACTCTGGTGGGGGCGGCCGGCCTGGCTTGTGGTGCCGCGATAAGAGGGTCCAGAGCTGGACGCCGGATAATTCACTGGGAGCGTGTGCCGACAACCAGTTCGGAGGCGTTGATCAATAACAGGATATATCAAATAACACTGCATTCCTGACCCCTTCGACCCCACAACTACTTTACCGCTGATAAAGTTTGTTGCCCCAATTACCTGTCATACTGGCGGGAGTTTATATACCATACCTATGCGCCTGCCCTCTAAAGTCCGCGTTGGTATCACTTTCCCTCATTGTGGAGGTATCTTCAGGCTCTCGCGCAAATGTATCCATCTGGACGGAGAGGTTTTGGCAGCCGCGCAGGATGGAGGATGTTCCACGCAGGGGTGTAACCAGCGTCGCAATTAGTATCGTCCTCTTGTCTTTTTCTGTACTTCGTACGTCTGTCCGTCGTTTGCGGTGTGGCGCATTCTCATCTACTTCTATCCCAAGATTCGTCAAACTCTGTTCATACATCTCGTATCGGAATCCACCTCGAAGTGCGTACCGCCTTCACGCCTGCAAACTATCAAGATGGGCAGCTTTCAAGCATCAACGGGAGATGGCTGGACATTGGCTAATACGCGGATGACGGACGTCGTTTCCGATGTAGTATTACAATCATCGGCTTATTCAAGCTGGCCAATAGTCGAGGACATCAACTTTCACAACTTGAAAAGAAATCGAATCCTACATGGGTCGTCTCGATGTCTCATGCTACACGTCAAATTGCCTAGCGGACGGTCTGTTTCGTGACGCTGTGATATGGACTGGCCGATCGAGGGGTTAGAATGCGGGTTTATGGTTCAGTCCTTTATTCACAATCACACTTCCTTCACCAATCAGTCAAACTCCTGGTAAAGGCTAGTCGGAAAATCCGCGTGGATGAAGTTGACGTGTCTGCATGCCAAGTGGCACGCATGAGGTTGGGACCCCATATTATTCTTGTCCCAAAGGAGACTGTTCTCGCAATAGTGACATGGGGCTTGTTATAAGGACTTGAGATCAAGTTCAAGTGTTGATGTGTCTGGAGAGTCTGCATGACTTCTTACTGAGTCACTGACTGCTCATGGTTTGGAAAGGCTGTGGATCGGGAGCTCAGTTGTTCGGGAGTGATGAACTCGGCTCCGTTATCGTCTTGTCAGACCGCCGTGCCATTCTCAATGCCGGTGGCAGCGTTTACTGCCTAAAGTAAGTCCAAGCGTGTAGTTTATGAATGTTTCAACCTTGGCGCAGACAGTAAGATACTTTGAGTTCGTCAGTCCAAGTCGGCGTCACAGTTGTTTACGAACGTTTCACCAGCACAGATATAGAGATAGTCATGTGGAGTCCATGCATGGCATAGCATGGAGTTACCTTGAAACGCAACCTTGGTCCTTGGAACTCGGACCGCTATGTTAGGACTATACCGGCTTTATTTACTTCCGTGCTGGGGATACCCGATGGCTTATTGCCTCCAGCAATGCACCAAGGTTCGTCCTTTGAACTCACTGGAGGGCATACCTGCCAGTACTGCGTGAAATATTTATACAGGCTGCAGCAAGTGTGATAGAATGTTCGGTGGAATGAAGTTACTGTAAAGGTAATTTGGCCTGGCGTTCACCGATCGGCGCAACTTGAGTGCCAGTCAGTACCGTATACTATTGTACATGTGCCTCGATCCACTGGCCTCCGTTCGACTGGTGGTTGGCCTCGTTCTATCATTTAAATTCCACGATACCCACTACGAATCTGCTTGTTAATTTCGTTCTGCACTGGCCCCTTGTACTAGAGTTATTGCAATTGTCCAGCGAGTGCATTGCACCATAGAAACCAGTTCATTTCCCTCTTTTGCGACATCCCCTCCTCGCCTTGTCCGGCAAGCAGTGACTACCTCGCTACAATCGTGATTTATAGTCCTCGTGCGCCCCTTTCACCTTCCGAACCACATATCTCTTCTTTGACAATCATGCTACGTCAGGCGTTTATGGCTCAGCCAGGTGGACACTGGCACCCCAATCCGCAGCTCATGCAGCACAATTCCGTTCCCCAGGGCTGGCAAGGCCCCTGGCCCCCACCACCAGGTGTTACTCTCCCTCCAAACTTCCCTGGCCCTCCACCCATGCCATCTGGTGCTAACGCCCACCCACACTGGAAGGCTGGTTTCTGGCAGTACAACCCTGCTTATAACACAAACGCAGGTTCCGGTGGTCCATGGGCGCCCGGAATGGGGTGGGGTCAGAACGTTCCTGCCAATTTCAACCCTTACAAGCGCATTCCCCGTCCCCCAAGCCCTAGCTACTGGCAGACGCAGCTCTCCAATAACGGTCTCGGTTTGGAAGGCATGGTTCCTGCAAGGTGTGTGCACAATGTGATAGTCATATATGATCTGCATTCATGGACACTATAGGACGGATCGTGAACGCGAGTCGAGCAGAGACGCCCAGGGAGATGCTGACCCACAAACTCCGTGGATATGGAACCCGCCGAGTCTAGCCCAGACAGAAGGAGACCGTGCGACACCGACAAGGGACTTTAACAATCGTCGCAGCTCGCAAGACAGCAGTCGGAGCAACTCCACCCCGACAAGGGAATATGGACCCTCGCCTAGAAGAGATTCACAGGACAGTTACAACGGCGCTACAACCACGGGCACCCCCGTACGAGACTATTTCTACAGAAATACGTCAGGGTCAAGACAAGGCTCCGTAGATAGCATCAGCTCTCGGCCGCAGGGCATGAACCAACAACCCATGGCAACTCCGCCCTCGTCGTCCTCGCACACTCGGACAGGTTCAATCTACTCTGGCCGATGGTTATCGCAGGCGCCCCCCTTTCCAGCTCCGCCATCTACATCTACTTCAACCGCAAACACATCGACATCAACAACACACGCACAACAACCTCTCCATGCGCCCGTGTTCACTAGAGAACCGGAGTCTTTTATGGTCAGGGGAGACCCTCAGCCGACCTTCCCATCCAATATCGTGCGGACCCCTACCCACTATCACGGCACACGCAGAAATACAGATGAGACACCCATCCGTTATTCACGCTCCCCTTCAGCGCCTCAAACGAGCGCCCCAGGGTCTTCTTCTCGCGGTCCTGCAGTGTCAGAGCCCCTTTCGCGGCATCATTCACTCCCAACCACGTCCTCTATAGCCTCACTATCCACGTTTACGGAGGATGTAATTAGTGTACTGAGCCCCCTCATCGATACCAGATCTGTTGCTACATTGTCACGCTCAAGGACAGAGCCCGTGATCGGGCAGGCCCATTTGTCCACCATACCAGAGACTGTGTCGTCGTCGTCTACTCATTCAAGCGCTGAAGCGTTTTTCCATCCTCTACCTGTACCTCCCGATTCCGATTCTGACGAGGATTCATCAGAACCCTCGCCTTCGCCTTCGCGTGAACGACAGCGCAATCGGGAGAGAGAACGTGAACGGCAGAGAGAGCGATCGCGAAACAGGGAAAGAAGCCAGGACTACGAGAGAGCGCGTCGTATGACGCCGCAATACAATGCTAATTCGCGGCCCTCGAATCCTCTTCCGCCACCCCCGATGGAGCGCCCCAACCCCGCTGCGTCCGCACCGCCCCATCAGTCCCCTGAGCCCGCGCACTATGCGAGGCGCATACGGAAGGGGTTCTGGAACCGGCGAGGCGACCACCTCACGTCTAATTTGTACGTCGTCTATGCGCCACAGGGCAAGGCGTACCCTCAAGAGTTGCGGGAATACCCCGATGAGACGCAGGGATATAAGGATCAGTATGGTGCTTTTGTGCCTTATCTGCCGGAGAGACCAGAGTTACCTACGAGTTTGCCATATCATGGACGACCTCCAGCGCAGCCGTATGACAGCGTATGTTGTGTATTTCTATCACTTGGCAACTTAGCTGATGGGACGCTAGTTTGTCGTCTACAGTTATATTTGAGCGGGACGTTAGGAGGAAGGGTATCTTATTCATAGTTGTTTTTTGGGATCGGTGATCCACCAGAGTAAACATACAGCGGATCTCTTACATGTATAAGTAGAGTCATAAATAACGCGGACGGGATGAGACACTACAGGTGATACTACAGCTGGTTGAACGAAAAAAAGTATGAAGTACAGGGTAAGAAGCGAGCCTGACGAGATCGAGAGAGAAAGCATATACCATTACAGTAATTCTAGTCCAATTCCACCGTGTTCGTACCGCATGTGTTGGTAAATTCCGTCTCCCTTGGGGAATGTTGCCAGACACTCCCAGCAGATGTGGGTCTGACATCTTGTGCAGGTCATGTGGTTGCATCCTTCGCTGCGTTCTATAGGGGTCTTGCATCCAGGGCAATTCTTGACATCATGAGTTGCTGCCCATTCGTGGTACAGCTTGTCCTCTGCAACGTCCCGCTCCTCACAAGTGAGCCCATCATGAGCCTCCGTGTGACAAGCGGAACAGATGCGAACCAAACAGGACGGGCACTGGAGAATTGCGCTGAGAGGAGCAGCACGATACACCTGCGCGCAGTCCGGTGTTGGGCAATGATGAAACTCCTCCGTCCGCGCATGAACATGCGACCAGAACGATGCCTCGCACAAGGCGGCGAAATCATCTCCAGAAAGAATGTCTTTGGCGAGGAGGAGTGGGATGCGTTCGGTACAGGAGGCGTCATTTCCAAGGCAGGTGAGAGGGAATGCCTTGTTCTCCACTGCAGATACAAGGTACCTCTCAAGGCAAGACGTGCACCAACTATGTCCGCAGCTGAGGCGAACCGGGTATGACGCTTCATCGAAGCAAACAGGACAGACCAATCGTGGAGATGGCGCAGGGCGATGTGCCTGCCGGCTTTGTACCTTTTCCACCGCCTCACATGCGATGCGATAAGTCTGTTCATTGCCTCGCACAAGAAGAGTGCGCTCATGTGAGAGAAGTATCTGGCAGTTCTCCGCACCAACGGATTCTTGCAGGGTCAAGAGGTCTTTGCTGACAAATGCACCCACCACTTT
>MU837147.1:79855-102694 GCA_029603245.1 Rhizopogon salebrosus TDB-379
TGGGCATAGTGACATTGCCCGTTGTCACATCGGCCAATGTACCATTGCCTACACATCTCATTCTTCGAAGGTGATAAGCCAATGTCCACAGCAGTAGTATCCGATGACTCCGGTGCAGATGATTGCTGCATAGAAGGTTCCAGAGATGATGACTGTTTTCTTCCTTGAACGGGCGGTAGCTTGACATGATTTGAAGTAATAGGTAGCATTGGAGGTTCGGGGGTGCCTGGTTTCATGGTAAAAGGTTCGAGATTTTCAACACTGACCCTAGGCCCTGATGGCTCAAAAGACTGTACATTAGGAATCGTTCCCTGTAACATCAATTAGACTTTGCCAGAAGCCCAAGAAATTTAATTACCTTTGCCGAGGAAGGCGGAGGAAGGTTAACGTGAACTGGCCCCACAGGTTTAAACGTGCCACCTTGGTCGGCAGGCGGTTGCGAACTCGCAGGCTGCTTGGGTTGTTCCAATGGGGTAGTTGGTCTGTTCGACGCTTGCATATGACCATCCAGGTTAACTTGGAAGGGCTTTGGGGTGTCCTTCCGGCCAGATAGGTCACAAGGATCACATATGAGTGCTGCCGGGGGTAACGTTGGTATGGGCAATGTAGGCACCTTAAGAAGTATCGCTTAGTTTGTTCATACAGAGGAGCGATTAATACATACGGGATCAATGAGAGAATGGGGTTGACCAGTCGAAGGTTCAGGATCTAGGGTAGTCGACGGAGTGCCAATTTGAAGGCCCAGTGCACGCAGCGCCGACTTCATATCTGATGTCTAGTGTCTATGAGAAACTGTGGATATTGTGGATGCGTAATGTGGACTCACAGGAGGCTCAGGTGAATGTGAATCGTCATGAGTAACCAATGGACTCGAGGACCATCGCACAGGTTCCGTACTGTAAATTGTTTGTGGTCTTTGACCGGATGAAGGAATACCCAGCTGCTTGGGGAAAGGCGAATAGTCGAGACTTGGATGTGGTTGCTTCATGCTATGCTATGCATATGAAGGTGCTCAATGAGGGGTAACAGGCGTGACTTACAACGGCATATGCGCCACGTGCTGATCCATCTTTTGAAATCGAGGCGGGATCATGGAAGGGGGTCGTCGGGCATTCGGGAGACAGAAGGTCATAGTGGATTGATAACTAGGCGGAGCGACTCCATAAGATGCCAGAACCTAATTAAATGAGTATTATGTAGTGAATTTGCAAGCAGACCTACCTCCTTATCAACTTTGGAGGCAGCATACTGTTGGGGCCCAGAACTGTTACGACCGGAAACCTGGAGAAACGGTGCATCGTGAGGTATTCCTTGTATGTGAACGCTGGGAAGGTGTTTTTGATAGGATGCGTATGCATGTCTGTCAACTATCATGCCATATGGTGCACCAATGTCGTCTGGAAGTAGTCTGTCACGAAAGGGCGGTAGAATGATATTGGAGTCCCTGCGAGCTTCAAGTTGCTCAAACATAGCAGCTCACGGCATAAGGATGGGAAGGGTGTCAAGAAATGGTTTGCTCGGCGTTAGACGCTGGAAGCAGGGCAGAAGGTCTTGTTGAAGACTAGTTGCTCAAGTGCTGTAGTGTATGGCGTAAGATTATCATTTTGATTTTGATGTCAGCATGTATATTATATTATCTTCTAATTCTTCGACTTCGGGATCGTACATCACACGCTGCACTGGCTCCAGGCTCTTTTCATGCACATAATTCAGCTTGGTTGTCGTAGCAATCATTTTAAGTTGAGTGCAACATTCGAACATGTAGCGAAATTATCGTTCGTTTGTCCTCCGTAAAACGGCCCTTAAGCTTACGGATGCGTAAAAAGAGCGTATGCGCATTGCGAATCTAGTACAGTCATATTGGATGTTAGACGTTGGGTACCGTTATGTAAATGTCCGCAATTGCAAGTTATGATGTGCTTCGGAATGCATCTATACTAAGACATGATTTTCAAGAGCGTTTCCTGGACAGTGTTGCACGAAATGCAGCGGCTCGTCCTTGGCTCCCCGGATGTCCAGGGATACCATAGAAACGACCGCGGTCTCTGAATTAGTGGGGGGGGGGGGAAGTACAGAAGAAGTATAAGATAGCAGTTTGCAACGACGTTCAGTAAGGGATAGACGAGGGATATAGACCATGTAGGGTTTCTTGTGTGGGTTGACGACAGATCCTATCGGGTATACGAGATACACGAGGCCCAGCAAGTCGGCGAATGATCCGAGGGTCCCTTCGTTGTGGATGCTCGACAGGTGGCATGTTCCCCTCCAGAGGGTCGAGACTCCAGAAGCATTCTTTCAGTTGCGCTTTTTTTGAACCGCGGAACTTCTGTAGAAACTGACGCCTAATGCTGGAAACTGCGGCGCTAGTCTAGAGTAGTGACGTCAGAGATATCAATAACGGAGTCACAAGTCTCAGAGTACCATGAGAAGTGACAATGTCACTTCCAGAAAACGCCAGAGGAATACCAAGAGACTGATGGCGGCTCGAAAGGTCTTGAAGCCGAGTGACGATGCTAAGATACACACGCTTCAGATCCAACGGGCCGAGAGGATAGCAAACACAAACTGGGTTCGATGAAATGCAACAGCCACTGCAGATTGAAGAGCCATGCTTCGTGTTCCGACTTGCGTTGAAGGTTTCCAATTAGTGCAAGAGCTGTTTGATTGATCGTTTCAAGTTCACGGTGAGTCGCATTTGTGAGTTGGGAAATGCTGTCGTCAAGAAGTGAAACAGACTCCGCGACCCCTCGTTGGATATCTTGTGCATGTGCTACTTGGGAAAGGGATATATCCAAGGAGAGTGTCAGTCCAATAATGACACTCTGCAGGTCGTGGAAAGACTAAATGGAAATTGCAATCAACCACAACAAATATGTGAGATAACTGGTTACGTTTTGCGTCGCCGCGAGAGTCACGTCAAATGCGGACCATTTCTGTTGAACATGATCCTGGGAGATCATTTGAAACTGAGAAGACCGAAACGAAGAAAGAATGTAGAAGATCGCACCGCCACCGCCCGAGATTGAAGGCGCTGTTCTAGCATCAGTGATGTAATTTCCTCAATTTCAGCGGACAGGCGCGATTCGACGAGTGACAGTAACGACGACATGGCCTTTGAGTGCTGTGTATTCCTTTAGTAATACTTTTGTAAACGCAGAAACCATAGCAATACGCTTGATGCTATGCCATCTATCATCCGGTCAACCTAGAAATGTCAGCTGTCATCGATGTGCTGCAGAGGAGTCACCTTGTCCAACGAACTAATATGTTCGTTGAAACTGCGTTTGCTGATAGCTGACAAGGTAGTCTCCATATCTGTGAACAGCTGTAGTAATTCGTAAGTGGTCCGTGCGTAAGACATCGAAAAGTCACGTACTGATTGCGCATTTTGAATGATGGAAGCGGTCATCGCGTCTGCGACGTCGCGTACGTTACTGCCAGTCGATTTCAGCGTATTGATAAGATCACGAAGATCCTATTGCAGATGATCAGTTGAGCAGTGTCAGCTAGCGAACGGATCGCTTCACCATGAATGAGCTTTCCCAGATCTGGTGTGCAGCTGCGAATGGTTTCTGCTGCTCAAGGATAAAACGAATGAGAGCGACTTTCTCCAAAGTGATGTTTCTATAGATATCCTTTGCGGTGTCTTGTGGTGAAACATGAGAGCAGCGCCTACAAGTTCCGCTGAAACGCACCAATTTCCATCCAACGGCGGAATGCGAAACAAAGCTGGGCTAATGGTAACAGTCAGCAGAACAGCCTGGTAAAAATGATCCAGCTCACGGATTTCTCGCAGGTACCCGGAATAGCTAGACCAAAATTGAGCGCTCCGAGAGAGTGCGCTGAAGATCAATGAGTATTCGCCGTGTTAGATCATGTAAAACCTACTCCACACAATCACCCACTGCATGATGAGGGATAGGTGATCCGACATTGCTAATAAATGGAGAACACTCGAGAGGAGGTGTATGGTGGCTTGCCGTGGCAAGCTCACAGAGGGTGAGCCTGATAGCAACTAAATGAACATAAGGACAGTCCCAAACTATGCATATCGGACTGTAAAAACCTTGTACGCGTTCGTCCTCGCTCATGTGAGACTCCTCGCAGCGACTTTGTGCATGCCTGGCAGCGTCTTGAAAGCAGTCGCTCTTACGCATATATCCATCGAATGCGCCTAAAATTTGTGAGACTCCTGTCTCCCATCAAATGCAAGGATAGATATCACCAGCGTGTTTGGAAATCAGGTTGATCTCTTCGTGGGACAGGTTCGCTGAAGGAGAGAGGATTATACAGGCGAACGCACAAGGGTCACCACAGAAGTACCGTATATGTGGGATGAGAAGGATTGGGAATGCTCAGCAGACTGAACTACGCGTAGTTGATTTGGTGACTGACGCGACCATGACCAGGCTATGCAGCCTGATCTGATGAAGAGCACGAACGCCGCGATCCAGGTAACCTTTACCATTTAATTTAGATTTTAAGAAACAAGTTCGTTCTTGAAAAAAAGGGACAATTGCAAGGGTACTGCAGGTTTAAGTTAAAGCACCGATGAACAGCAGCCGCTATCAGAAATAAGCGGTCAAGCTGCTATTCTTGATCACGTGGTATACGAGTAAGAAATTAAGGTACATACTACATGGTACTCATGATCGGCGGTGCAGTGCTCTGTGTGGCCCTCGAGCTTGAATATCGAATGGCAATTACTACCCTACGATGTGCATATCTGTTTGCGAAAATTTCAAGAGCAGAGCCCCGAAGTATACCGGTTTAACAGGCTAGTTCGTTTTGATCCAAGCACTGGACCGGTTCATACCCACTGGCATGGGCCGCCGCATGGCAGTAGCATCTGAAATCCTGTGCTCACTGCTCAAACGACTAGTTTGTCATCAGATCCAAGTCCAAATCCTTTGAAATTTTTGTTGCATGAGATTGACAGATGAATAAATGAAGTAGCCGAGCTAATACGATCAATCTGATAGAATCTGATTCGCGAACAAATGCAGTTAGCAAAGGCGTTAAGTTGATGAGTTATAATAATTAAAGGTAAGTACGAGGATCCAAAGATCAATATATATGAAAATAAATTAAGTGTATGAGCATTGAATGAATGAATATGCCAAATATACTTAAGACCAAAACGTTCGACGCAATGGATGTGGAATATGTACAAGATGCAATCCGAAAGTAGACTCCGTATGTGGTAATGCGAGATGTTGTAGACGGACAATAACATAAAAGGACGTTCTGCATTAGGCGATACAGGCTCACCGACGATCCTGGCCTCTTTTCCTAGAGCTAGAAGAACTGGAGAGCAGCTTCTGCTCCCACAGAGTGCTCCCCTCTCCATCCGCCCAATTCCCCGTTGCTGGGTTCCTTTCGAACTCGCCATCCCTATATCCATATCGCTCCTGCAGCAGTTTGAGGAGAGGATTACGAAGAGCAGGATCCATACGGACGGCCTCTCCTGGATGATAGCTACCGACACCATGACGGGATAGACTTTCCTCAAAAAGTGCCTCTTCATATGTGCAGCCACAGTTTAAGTAACCGGGAGGAGCCATACGTGGTTGATACGTTCGACGCTCCCGGCGTGAATCGTGCCAAGAGCATAATGCGTTTCCCGCACGATTTAACGAACAGAAAAGCCGCGTACGAGCGTCTGTTCGAGCTTTCCAGGATGCCTGCAGGGCCGGAGGAGTGGAGCTTGTACCACATATGGTAGGTGCAATCACGCTCGTGGATGACTCTGTGCGTTGGAATGAACGGTCGGGAATGCTGCAGTTGGCAAGTTCTGCTTCAAGCTCCCCAATACGCTGGCGGCGTTGCTCATTGATAAGCTCGAGTTCTTTCACCTTTTTTCGTAGGCCTCTGTTCTCCTCTTCTACAGGATCCTGTGAAGGGCGGCGCGCCTGATCAGAGGACATCTGAGATCCTGGGCGACTCGGCATGGGGACAGGAGAGCTTTGAGGAGAACGGGCTTGTTGGAATGGAATCTGACCAATGTAGTTGTGCGTAAATGGTGGGGATCTTGACGTGACAGTAAGTTGATTAGGGTGTATTGCAGCATTAGGGTCGCTAGCGGGAGTGGTATTATAGGGATTATTAGTTGGGCCGGTGGAATGAATGTGGGACTGCATGTTTGGCCCAACGGCAGAAAAATTTGGAGCACCAGGCATCCAATACGTTTCTGCACGTGGATCAGTTGGGTACGACGGTCTGGTTGCAGGATTCCGTAGTTGAGGGGGGATATCCATCTGGCCGACTGCGCCAGACAGGCTTGAAGTCGGAGTCATACTGGAGCCAGGCGATTGTGGACGTATATCCATGCGTCCGTGAGGCTGCGAGAGTGAAACGTATGTTCCATGAAGATAGATGCAGCGGTGTAGGCAAGAGTTGACTCACTTGAACAAAAGCGCCTGGCAATGCGTAAGATGGTGACCGCATGACATGTTGACTACCATCTACAGAGCTCCGATCATGGGGTTCCGCTGAAGCATAGAGCATCCGACTAGGCGTTCCCCTCGAAGAAAACGGATGAGACATGGTAGCGCGACGCTGAGATACTTTGCTCGTATCCTTTGAGGGCCTGAAAGGCGCTCGTCTCAAATGAGTACCTGGGGAGAAATAACACCAACTGGTAGTTGGCAAGAATAAAGGAGCGCAATGATGACAATCTGAGAAAGTGGAGGTAGATGCTAAGAGCGTGTCCTCTACAGTTTCATACTTGGATATCCACGGAACTACTGCGCTGAAACATCTCCGACCAGATTAAATGTATGGAGTATGTATGCGAGGGCCAGGCAGTGTCGATCACACGCCTTTAGCGGATGAGGTGGCAAAAATAGGAAGAGTGAGTCGAGCAACGGACAGAGCCTCTAGGGCAAAAGCAATAGTGAAAAACCTAGGGATGAGTGTTGCGAAGGAATGTTAGTAGTTGCGAAGGGATGAGTGATTACAACCGGAAACTCACAGCAAAAATATCATGACGACTTCGAGTACAACACCAGTGACGGGCTGTACAGGAGCAATGATCATACATGATACCTCTGACTCAACAGACTACCATTGCTAGGCTAAGCGCCCCCACAATCAAACTTTTTTGATGGTCAGTTATAAATGCCGGACTTCAGCTGGAATCATGGACGAGTAAACTGCAGTGTCACTGCCTGCCATAGGCCGGGAGGCTGCAGTTTGCGGTAGCCAAGTCTGAGATATGACTTATTTATATGCATGGAACTATATGTGGTCGGCGTGGATGGTGACTGCTAATTGGGAGATGACAAAAATATGTCCCAAAGCCCATCAACGCAGTTCGAATTGTACGCACCGGATCATTGACACCTCTTTGAATCCTTCGGACTTGTCTCGACAGTGCGTACCGTCACATCTCCTGGGCGACCGGAAAGCGAGCATCTCCCTGAATCGCTGCCGTAACAATTTAACAATATGATGAAGCTGTTGCAGATCATCACATCAGATGCTTGCTACGTGGCACGCCCGACGCGATCCCCGGACATTTTATGTATTGGTTCACGTTTGAACGGCACATACATTTGTAGTCAAACTCGTTTATTCGACAACTAAAGAACACATGACTCGATAAAGACCATGAATCGCAGAGAAATGTAGGGTATTACTACCGCTGCGGGAAGCACAGCAAATGCGGTGACGAATGTCGCACACAGCAAGCGACCTATGCATTGGATGCTGTAATATATCATCAACTAGCATGGGCTGGAGAGTGATTAAAAGCTACGACGGGCAATGATGCGCGCCAGAAGCTGAGCATGTACAAACGGCCTGAAGTGTTCATAGAAGCAAAAGGTAACGGGGCTGTTGATAGTCAACAAGTTATAGCCACAGCTAAAATATGGTACTGAATGGAGGAAGTCAACTGATTCAGAGGGCTGCGGTCCCGAAGGACCAAGTACTCAGTGACAATTCCAGAAGTGAGTTGTAAGTTGTCGAGTCTCGGGGGTAAAATTCTGTGCGAAGTCACTGTAAGCTTCATGTGGGTCTGGGCTTGAGGCTTGGCATCGGTTAATCTCTTGGCCCGACTACAGCTTCAACGTCCTGGCGCTGTATGTCTCGCCAATGTTTGGCCCTTGGAAGAACGGCGCTGAATCGGTTAGACTGAGTAGATGCTCAATGCTCATGCACATGGTCCAATGACGGACCTAGACTCGTCTGGTATTTCAATCTCTCCTGTTTTAAGGTCAATCTTGAGAAATTTGGTGATTTCCACGGCTGGACGGTCAGGGCATCTGAAAATAAAGCGATGTCAAATGATGCCAAGTCCCTGAGATGCACAATTCGCACGAACATCCTAAAGATGCGAGGGAGAGGGAAGCACCGAGGACGAACTTCTCCACTAGGGAGCTCTTCTGGTTCACATGTGTATTGCACTTGAAGATAACCGTTCGAGTCACTGTTATTCGAGAAAAGGTATCGGTATAGCATTGATCATACCTATTTCCAACAGGCGGCATTTCTTTTTCTCTGTGACCTCATGAGATTGTTCATGTAATGCCATGAAGCGCCCAGAAGAAAAAGAGAAATACTGTCAAAAAGGACTTCAGATGATCAAAGTGAGTGGGGAACTCTCTCAAGGAGTGAAACGGTCAACTCTCACGCACCTTGTATGGAAGGTTCCTCATTAGCGCGCACGTGGATTTGGAGGATAAAAAGTCGCCAGTTATCTATTTCTCATCTAGTTTCACTCATCTTCCTTCCCTCATCATCTCCTTCGAATCGTTTTAAAATGGTCTACAAGGTCGCAGGTATGATTCCATATTTTGATTCAGCTGTGTTGATCTCAAGGTATCTCCTGCAGATGTTTCTCTCGCCGCGTTCGGTCGCAAGGAGATCGAGATCGCTGAGGTATAAGATCACCCTGCCTTTTTGTGGTCATTCATCAATCGTTTCACGCCTTTTTAGAATGAAATGCCGGGATTGATGTTCATGAGGCAAAAGGTAGTTTGTATGAGCTCGCGGAACGAATCGCTTTTTGATGGTCTTGCTTTAGTATGGTGCCGCTAAGCCTCTTGCTGGCGCTCGTATCGCTGGATGTCTGCACATGTGAGTTCGAATGATAATTACGTTGTTGCAGATATCTTAATACTTTGCAGGACCATCCAAACTGCGGTCTTGATCGAGACATTGACCGCCCTTGGCGCTCAAGTCACCTGGTCGTCTTGTGTACGTATCGAGGTTTACGGGATCATCACGGGGTACTGACTTCAACTGGCAGAATATCTTTTCGACCCAGGACCATGCTGCCGCTGCGTGAGTGTGCCTTTCTTCCTCACATCCGTATTTTAACTTTGGCTATACAGTATCGCTGCAACTGAAGTCCCCGTTTTCGCTTGGAAGGGCGAGACTGAAGAGGAGTACAATTGGTGCATTGAACAGACTCTAGCTGCCTTCCCCGGTGGCAAGCCTTTGAACATGATCCTTGATGACGGTGGTGATCTCACCAACCTTGTGCACGAGAAATACCCCCAATACCTCAAAGGTAAGGATCGTTACATTGATTCATATGGCAATACGTTGTTAACTGTCTGCACAAAGATATCAGAGGTCTTTCTGAAGAGACTACTACTGGTGTCCACCACCTGTACAAGGCTTTCCGCGACGGGAAGTTGAAGGTCCCAGCTATTAATGTCAACGACTCTGTCACGAAGTCCAAGTTTGACAACTACTATGGATGCCGGGAGTCCCTTGTCGATGGTATCAAGCGTGCTACTGATGTCATGCTTGCTGGCAAGGTCGCTGTCGTCGCTGGTTACGGTGATGTTGGCAAGGGAGTGAGTATTATTGTTTTGTATCTCACAACTCCTGTTCAATATTAATTGTTATAGTGTGCTGAATCTCTGCGCTCCTACGGCGCCCGTGTCCTGATCACGGAAATTGACCCCATCAATGCACTGCAAGCTGCGATGGCCGGTTACGAGGTCACGACTATGGAGGATGCTGCCCCACGCTCAAATGTCTTCGTGACTACCACTGGTAACCGTGATATCATCACTGGCAACCACTTCTCTGCCATGCCTGAAGATGCTATTGTTTGCAAGTGTGTACAATGTCCTTATCGTTCGTGATGAGAACTGACTGTTTTTTTTTTGCTAGCATTGGCCACTTCGACATTGAGATTGATGTTGCATGGTTGAAGGCCAACGCCACGCAGGCTGTCAATGTCAAGCCCCAGGTTGACCGCTACACTATGCCTTCCGGCCGTCACATCATCCTCCTTGCTGAGGGACGTCTTGTAAACTTGGGGTCGGTTGAATCGTATCACATTTCCGTCCGTCCGTAATTGACTTGTGCTTTTCAGTTGTGCCACTGGTCACCCATCATTTGTCATGTCTTGTTCCTTCACGAACCAAGTGTTGGCCCAGATTGCTCTTTGGACCACCCCGGAGAAGTTCCCCCTTGGCGTTCACATGCTTCCCAAGGAGCTGGACGAAGAGGTCGCTCGTGCACATCTTGCTCAACTCAATGTCAAATTGACTGAGCTCACTCCCGTGCAATCCAGCTACCTGGACATGCCTATTCAAGGCCCTTACAAGGCTTCCCACTACAGGTTAGACAAATGCAACTGTATAGTCGAATGCTGACTGATTGCCTTCAATAGGTACTAAACGTATCACTGTATGACGGCCTCAACGTGCCCTCGCTAAATCAGAGGAGATGGGACCTTCAACGTCCTTTCGGGTTGGATGTTAATTATGGGAGTCTCAACGCTCTTTGTCGAGGTTGACCAAAAGGCTGGCTCCTTAGTGAGCTATTGCGGGTGACGTACGACTTGGCTTTTTGTGACACACTGGAGTCGGGACAGCGCAAGTCACACGGGCCTCAACGTGCCCTATCTTACATAGTATAGCCGTATCTATGCAATCGACAGGATTTGAAGGTGTCGCTTTGCAATGACTTTGTGAATGTTTGTTGGGCCCACCAGGCCAGGTAAGTGACACGACAGTATGACTGATCACGCTCCAAATATTACAGAAAAGTTCAAGGCTAGGTATGCATCATGGTCGGAACCCCAGAAGCTGACGGGAATCAGGACCCTTGAAAAGACAGACCGCTTCTGAAGTCCCACTTAACTCAATACCGTTCTGCCCGGATGTCGATCTACATAGTTTAATCTGGATTAACGTTGATCAGGTGTTCATATTTGGGACTGCAATCGCACTCACGTTCTCCGCTAGTCGGATATGGTTCGGCGCGAGTAGATATTCCACCAACGTCTAACATGATCCCTGATCCATGGTGCTGGCCGCTCACTTCCCTGTACGGGAGTCCATGAATTATCAAGTTAGCACCTGTTCACGATGAGTCGCTTGTATGTTTTTACTCGCAATGAGGCCAGTTCTATATCTTCATTTTTCCCAGTACTTGTTGAAGGAGAACCCCGTATGCAGCGGCGATACACAAGTTAAACTTGTTATCGCCCTTGAACACCACGTGCAAGCCTCGAGAGTAAGCACATGTCAGTTGTACCCTGGAAATTGGTTCACGTTACAGTTTCCGGAGTACCAAAGTCCGCCATGGCCCCGCTCAATTCCATTAGCTCTACCTCGCTATCCCCTCAGCTTGTTGAAATGAATGATTGGCGGATGTGGTCTGGGTGTAGTCAATGACGGGGATGTCATTCCTTGCATGAGTCCCTCCGTGTGGCTGGATATGTTAGTTGTCTGTCCTCGGTACGCTGTGAGAATTGTTTGAATGAGAGCGTTCAGCTCGGTGTTGACAAAGCGACTTTATTCACTGGGAACTCTTCGCTATCAGTACCGCCGTACATCCCCTTCAGGAATTTGGTGATTGGCATGATATGGTAAAAACCACAGATTTGTGCAATCATCATAACCGAATCACGCGGTGTATGCATGACACCAATGCTGCACCTTTTTTAGGTCAAATAGTTACTAGTGAGGCCCTTTGTAGGCGACAACATCGGGCTTCGAACCTGAGATGAAAGCCGCACCGACTTCATGGACGAAGAACGCGATCGGGCATTTGTTCTGCAATACTTTTCACAGCTGGAAACGAAGTCAAGCCGTACCCTGAGCCTCAGATAGGAGCTTACAATTAAGGGCGTTGATAGCCTCAAAACAGTTCGCACAAGTGAGTGTGATAACATTTGGTACCATACCACCAGGTGAGGTGCCACGAACCAGGGCTTCCTAGACCCAGCCAAAAATACTCGGTTCAAATCTGAACGTGCACTGGAGTTTGTGCCTCGGCCACGTAATCTTCACCTTGGAATAAATCGTCGCAGAATGTTACGGATAACGAGCGAAAGAGCAGGCGAAACTTAGCGGAGCACAATATGGAGGGTTACAGGATATATTCAGCGATGAACGATCGTGTTATATCATCGCTCCCTGAGTTTAAAGGTTTCCAAGATCTTAGGATAGGAGTGTGCGTTCATGGGAGGGTGATATTTTGAATCATTGCTGTAAGAAGTATAGCTGTGGAACGGGTCCGGGAGTGGATGGTATAAGTTCGGTTGTAGCCGATGAACGGCAAGTGCCGACCATGGGTGTAGGGGCCATAGTCAAATTATTATGTAGGAGAGTGTGCTTGTTAACCCCCAAGGTCCGTACCTTTCGACATCCCTGCCTTTCGTAGTCGCCGACCACCATTTCTAGCCCACATCTCGCTCCCCTTAGGCATCTCACGCGATCTTGTTCTACAACCACCAACTTCTGCAACATATCATCTAGTACACGCTAGGGACATTTGCACGCGGGCAGATGGTTTCTTCAGCGCCTGCGCCTTTGATCAACCCTCCAGTTTCCTACGCTGAACGTGTAAAAAAGGCTCACTCTCCTCGCTCTCCTAACCTTGTTTGGAACTCTCCCTTGGACTTCCCAGCCGTCCCGACCGCGTTTGGAGTATCTTCCTCAGCGTCCCCACCTTCGAATGTCACCTCTCGATTACCCAAGTCACTTAATCCTGTTGAGGTCGTTGGCGGATCCCAAGCCAGTGCTTCTGATTTTCCAGAACTACCTATCGAGATGTCTTCCCAGAACGCCGTGAAGGACCATAGCCAACAAACGAACTATGTGCACCCAGACCCCCATAACGTGCCTAAAGCAACGCCTACTGTGAACGTATGGACGGAACGTATGAAAGAGCAGGTGGTACATACGCAAGTACCTCAAGCTCAGAAACAGCCACGGGCAATGGCCGTATCTGTGGGGGCGCCTCCAGTCCCTCTCAGGTCAAGACCCATTATTACGGGTAATCCTACACATCCACTCGACGTTCCAAATACTGCACCACTGGCTTCCTCCTCTCGTTCCAGTTCATCACACACATCTCCGCTTAATGGAGGCGCTTTTGACCATGATCCTTTTGTTGTCCGCATCCCTCCACACCTATCTCGGCACTCATCTTCCAAGTCTATCCCCCTAGTGAATGGACATGACGACGCCACCACTTCTATAAATTCCAGAAAGCCTCCTTCGATCGACTTCGCAGACAATCATGGCACCGAAGGTCTCGGAGGGTCAGAAGGCCACGCGGATGCACCTAAATCATCAAATTCAGTCGACTTGTCCAGAAAGAGTACGTTGTCTTCCTCGACTCCTTTTAAGCACTCCACTTTTGCGCCTCGTTGCAATGTCTTTTGAATATGCTCAGACGATGCTGACGATTGGATGATGGTGCTCGTCACATTTATGTTTGACAGATAGCATTGATTCCACCCGACATCAAAGTGATTCAAGACCCTCATCTGTTCAAATGTCTCGGTTGAACAATAGAAATATATCGGAGATGAATACTACGGGCTCGCGCTCGGTATCCCACTCACGAGTAGGAAGCCACGCCGGCAGTTCCTCTTCCAGTCCTGGTCTACAAGTCCGCGGGAGGAGATTACCGGAGGACGAAATGAATGTGGCATACGACCCTCGTCTCGAGGCTCCAAGTGTTCTTTACAATCCACCTCGCATGAATTCAAGGGTCTCCGAGAGGAATCCATACTACCATCCTACTTTTCCTCATCCTCCTGCCGACATTGCACCACACCATTTCAGATCTCCGCCCATGGCGCCCACCATTGACGCTCCACTCCATCCTGCACGCCTTTCGCCACTACCTCCAGCCATTCGACACCCGTACGCTCTGCCCATCCAGAGCTATACAAATTCCATTCCAGGCCATACCTCTCCTACATATGCAAGCTCACGCCCTCCATCTGGAGCTGGCACTCCACCATACACGGTATATTCTCCATACCCAGCACCATACGGATACAGTCATTCGCACATGCCATGGGATGGATATGTTCCCCCGATCCACCCCTACCCCGGTCCCGGTTATTCTTCACCATTGCAAGACGAGTACAATGCGCCTCTGCCGGCACATCTTTCATTCTTCAGTCCACACCTTACAAGTGTCGCAGAGCCGTCA
This sequence comes from Rhizopogon salebrosus TDB-379, assembly GCA_029603245.1. NCBI lineage: Eukaryota > Fungi > Basidiomycota > Agaricomycetes > Boletales > Rhizopogonaceae > Rhizopogon > Rhizopogon salebrosus. The sequence goes on from MU837147.1 coordinate 94,280, forward strand.
CCGAATACACACGTTACGCAAACTTTGCGCTCGCCTGAGGGCTCGCAAGACTTACAATCACTTCCTGCTACGGTTACACGGAATATGGTGTTCGGAAGCATCGGCCTCTCTCATGATGGCGTTGATCAGACGCTAAACGGAAACGCGGCTGTTGATGAGGAGGGCGTCGAAAAGCTCGTTGAGCGAGTGGTGGACCAGTTTTCTGGCTTTGCTATCGGTGTTACGCCTGGGGAGCCTGGGCCATTTCGTCAGGGCAATAGAAAGCACTCGACTAAGAGTCTTTCGGGGCCCTCTGCTACTCCCGTTGCGGAATCCGCGGACAATACGAACACAATCAATGATACACCGCAGGAGGGCCCGAGGGTGACTGATGAACGTCCTGTACACGATATTGCAGTACCTGGCAAGAAGTGGAAGTTTGGAACGATAACGAGGTGTGACAATGAGGATCATCGGATGGGGGGTTCACGGGACACGTCATCCGAGTGCCTACCTCTACCCGCTGGCCCGTCGCAACGACCTGGTCATCCACCTGGTCAGCACCTGCCTGACGCAACGACAGAAACGCAGCCTACCGGGAGTGAGCAACCAGCTACACCACCAATCGATACATCACAGGCAGGACCGTCAATCCTGAACTCTGAGGATGGTTCTGCCACGAGCGACGTCTGGGAGGTAAAGGATTATGGATATGGATTCGGTGATGTCAGTGGCACAGATAACGCCACAGATATTATTCGCCGCGCAATGGAGATCCGGGAGAAGCAGCGGCGCCTGGAGTGGGAGAAGGAGCATATGCAGAAACAGCTCCAGATGCAACAAGAACAACAGTCCGAAGCACAGGAGGAACATACATGGCAGGAAGCACCCGATGAGGGAGAGGGCTGGGACCAAGTCAGGGACTTTGGGCGCGGGCGACCTCGTCGAGGCTCCTGGGCTAGCTCTTATGGGCCGCACGAGCGCGGCAGTTATGGGGGTCGACGAGGTCGAGGATTTAGTGGTCGTTATCAAGGGCGGTATCCTGGCCGTGGAGGTCACCATTACCAGCAACCATCGATATCTCTCACGCCTCCTCCACAATTTAACCCTTTACCACTCCCTGGTGTTGATTATCTGAGCGGTTATGTCCCGCAGATGCCATCTTATACGCCCCCCGACTACGAATTGTACCACCCCGTTCCGGCTACCATACCTGTCAATGGTGGACCTCCCATTCCTATGCCACAGTCAGCGCTACCCTTCCCTCTCGATCCAACACGTTCATATCTTCTTGGCCAGTTGGAATACTATCTAAGCCCTCAGAACATGGTGCAGGACTTCTTCCTCCGGCAGCGGGTGAGTTCAATAGTCGATGGGAATCCTATTTTAGTAGTGACATGTTGCACAGATGGATGATCAGGGATGGATACCGATTTCGCTGATAGCATCCTTCAACAGGGTAAAACAGCTTACCACAGAGGTCCAGTTGGTGCGAGACGTGCTCAATCTATCCAGCTTGACTGAAGTCGAGGGTGAATATGTTCGGATGGCCAGCGAGCAGTGGAAGCAGTTCATCTTGCCAACTGTTCTAAGGAGCGATGTGCGCCGTCCCGTCGAATCTGAACCAGCAAAGACACGGGATGCAGATCAAGCCGACCCACAGGTTCAAGATGATGAGATAGAAGAAGACGAAGAAGACGAAGAAGACGAAGAAGATGAAGACGAAGATGAAGACGAAGATGAAGACGACATTGTTTTTGTCATTGGCAAAGAAGCGGAAGGTTCCTGGGCGCCAGAACAAAAACAAACAATATCGGAAAACACTTGACCGCCGGAATGGCTTCAGTGACTCTTCAAAAATCATGCTCAAAGGAAGTTTATACCCTTGCCCACGCCCGCATTTCGGTGCGTTCGGACAGGTGATCCTATTGATTTTACCTCTTTGATATTTTCTTTATCACTCAATAGCCAAATCGTATCCCCCCCGTTCTCTGTCACTAACATTTTTACTCCATATGCATGTCTACGCAGTAATGTTTTCTCCACGGCAGTATCATCCTCGCATATCATATCATTGTTCAATTGTCCTTCACATTTCCCAGGCTAGCTTTCATACATTGTCGTTCGTTTTCCTGCAGTTATCACTCTGGTACACAAGCTATCCCGTCTATAAACAAAACAATTATTTTGGGCTCTCTGGGCAGAATTCGTTTTATATTCTTTCAATGACACTAAGGCACCGTCAAATTCTGATCTGTGCGTTCCGTGCAGTATTTTGACTTTTGTTCTAAATGTGAATACACGATGAGATCATTCATGCATGCTGCAGGGGTTTCGGGGTCCTGGTGGGTCTCTAAGTCGGAGGCGTCACTGCGGACTGCGCACAAATACTTAAGCCTCCCCACTTGCAAACCCAAACCTACCTCACCTTACTCGCTTACCACCATGGTCAAAGGCTCCGACGTCCTTCTTATTCTTGTTTGTACCTACAATATTGCACATGTTCAGGGAGCTGAATCACTGAATAGGTTGCTATCATCTTTCCACCGGCTGCTGCTGCATTCGTCACGGGCTGCAGCTGTGATTTACTCATAAATATTTGTTTGACTATGTGAGCTTGTCTTGAATCTGTAGTTTTTACATGGGCTGATCACCTGCATAGTTTGGGTTACTTTCCCGGACATATTGTGCGTATATCTATTGAGACTCTGGGGTGATACTAACTTCTCCCTACAGCATGCCTTTTGGCTTATCTACAAGAAGATGCAAGCCGAAGAACGATATGGGCGCGGCGGATTCTTTTGTACGTGCTTCGCTTGTCATTCTTTTCACTGCAGCTCAGACTTGATGTAACAGACACCGGCAACGGGCACTACCAGCCCCTCAATCAAGATTCTACTGCCCCTGTGAACTATGGCACGGTAGGGCCTTAGGATGATATCTTCAAGTCAGATGATATCCGTCATACACACTGCGCTATAGCACAATAAGCTGAGCTTGTACTATGTAGATATTTACAAATAGGCCCTGCCCTATCTTATGAGCTTTGTCGCTATCATCATTCTTGCAAAGTCTTGAAGATTCATCGATTTGTCTGGTGAAGTGGAGAACGCATCCAGCATTTCAATAATCTGGTGGGAATTTCTGTCGAAACCAACACCGATGGATCACTTGGGAGACTTACTTCCTCGGCCTTTATTTTCTCCTTCAGCAAATTCGCAACTCGTGTGACGTCCCTGATCATGATCTTCTGACAGTCTAGCTCACCGTCAGGCACGTCAGGGAAAAACCTTGCGAACTCTTCTCGACATTCAGCCCGTTGTTTCGCATTCAACTGACCAGCATCAAGCCTTGCGTTGAGCACAGACTTGGATGAGTCCCGAGGTTTGCGCGAAGCAGGCGTATCATCTTGATACTCATCAGATGCTTCTTCCTCATCGACGGACATGTGATACTCGTCACTATCCGGGTCACCGTCGTCCTCTTGGCCACTGAGTGGTGCTGTCTCAGAATGAAAGGCAGAAGACCCGTCACCACTGCTCCCTCCTGTGTCTTCTGCTTCAAGGAGAGCAGCACACACAGCTCGCCAGTCCTTCTTGCTAATATTGCGCGATCTGTCCAAGCTTGTTCCCCAGCCTGAGGCCGCATTTTGAAACACGGAGAGAACTTCTTCATCGTCTGGAGGGAGGCCAAGAAGACGAAGTGCAGTTGGAACAGAGGAGAGTGGTATGGAAACAGGGTTTGGAGTGCAGCTGTCATGTCCCTCAAGTACAAAACCTCCTGCGTCCTCTATTAAGAATCCACCGGGTGATACATTTCCCGCAGCAGTAAATCCACTAGACTGGACAGGGTCAGGCTTATGCTTCTTTCGAGAATGATTTGATGATTTTGACGTGCTTCCAGCAGCGCTATCGAATGCATTATCTATGCACCGACGTAGACGAGTAGAGAGTGCAGTGAAGCCAGGATCATCCATGTGCCTGCGGTCTCGATAGAAAAACCGTGATCGTCGGAGTTCGAATCATGGTGCATCGATCTAGTGTTGCCGCGAGGCGAATCGAATCGAGGTGGGAAATTCGGGTAAATCGACACACATCAGAGAGAGGACTTATTTTACGTTAACAATTTCGGGCTTTCTGCAAGCCTACGCGAGCGCTCTCATTGGTGGAAAGACTCGCGTACGAAGTTAACCGATGGACTATCCCAAACAGGGATCGTCCAACGATAGTGTTTCGACAATTCAATGTGCTGATGCAGTTCGACACAGCGAGTTGAAACGAAGTGTACCTCGTCTGACCTCGATTCGATAACGAGTTCGGGAGTCATGCGGACTGGTATTAGTCCAGCCAATGAGAAGCCAGGATTCTCTCGCCAGCAATTACCTTGCTTGAGGTTACTCTACTGGTCATAATTCTTTTTCCCACACATCCTTGGTCCTTTTCTCCCAGCACGTGATGGTTGCCTTTTGAGTCGTCCTTTGAGACCCAATTCTTCGTCGCTCGCCACCTGGCATTCGCGTCGTACCAGTAACTGCTGCTGTGACCCGCAGGTTGAACCCATACATCTTGTATATCATCTTTGTATATTGCAGGCCGCATTTTGAGTCGTTCTTTGGTGATCAATTCTTCGTCGCTCTTGGAAAACGCTGCCCGCTGCCGCGATCCGCAGCTTGAACCCAGACATTGCAATTGAGTTACCTGGCTCAATAATCTCGCACTGCTTATGGGGTTTTCGGCTGGGGCGCATGCTACAATGTCAAGCGAATCTTTGGGAATTGTGATGTTGAGTTCAGAGTACTATTGCAAGACTCGTATCATAAAGTCTTTGAATTGTTTAGTATAAATACAACTTGTACTATGTAGAACAAGGGTTGTTGAATCTGAGTACTACTCTGCCCCTAGCCTTTGAACTTGCCTCCTATGTTCTCACGCATGCTGCTATTTCCCACGAAGTGCAGACATTGCCATTCCAGCGCTCCTATTCCCGCTACCCACACACTTATAATCTTAACAGGTTATGAACCCTGCTGCTCCAATGGATTACAGTATGCCCTCCAGTTCCAGTTCTCTCTTTGATATTCTGCAGCTTGCTGAAGATGGATCCAATTGGGTCACTTACAAGCATCGCATGGTGATTGCAGAGCATGCACTTGTGCATGTCTGCTTTCTCAAGTGCAGACTTTCCCTCATGGAGCGTCTTCACCTGCGCCCACATAGCAGAACCTGTGAGGGTACTCCCGAGCTGTAGCATCAGCCTATCAGTGATAGTGCTAAAGATGTGCTGTTGGACGAGTGGGTCTTTCTGCATATACTCATTGACTTCCTTCCTATTCTCCTTGATTTCATCTGTGGTCACAGGCTTTCCAGCTGCATTCTGCAATATTCTCATTGAGTCAGCAACATAGCGGGTGGGTATCAGCACCGTCCCATCTACATATTCTCCTAATCCCCATGCACCTAGTGCCATCAGCAAAACCAGGGTCCTCTGTACAACCCTGGACAGTGCTGGACAGAGCCACAGAGCCCACAGAGAGGGTTCTCTCTGTACAGCTCTGTACAGTACACCATATAAAGCTGGACAGAGGGGTACAGTGCACAGGGTAAGCTGGACAGAGGGGTACAGTGCACAGGGTAAGCTGGACAACATTGTACAGGGGTAGGGCATTGTATATGTACATACCACACAGAAGGCTCACAGAAACACGACAGAGTGCTCACAGAAACACCACCTGGTTCACCCAATTGGGAAGCCTTATTAGGCTTGGCAATTGCATGCCTTGGCAAGCTTAATTAGGCATGGATGTAACAGAATGCCAGCACCAGCAATAAAGCCTGCCCCAAATCCTCATACCACTACTATTAATAAGATGGTGCTTTCGGCAATGTACCCCGCCTTATCCTGCCTGCACATTATCCTGGCAATTACTGCAACCCGTCGCATCTTTGTCATATCTGTTGATCAGGCGGCTTCCCACGCCCTTTGACTTTACTGGTACTCTGCTCGCCGCTGCCATCGCCACTACAGCCCAGTGACCACCATACCTGCTGTCATTGCCGCCCTCCTTGCTGCCCTCGCACTCTATAATGTTCCATGCCATTAAATATCAGGTGCTCAGGCATTCTTAACTTGACTGCTACTCTGCTCGTTGACGCCGTCACCACTACAGCCCAGTGGCCACCATACTTACTGTCATTGCTGCCCTCCTTGCTGCCCTCCCACTCTATAACGCTCCGTGCCATCAAATCTCAGGCACTCAGGTGGTCTGTGCACACCCATCACCTCCAGTACTGTTGTCCAAGTCCTCACTGTTCACAACCAGCTGCCACCACCCTCCTACTCTGCATGCTGTCAAATCTTAGGCTCAGGTGGTCTGTGTGCCCCCACCATTTCTAGCACTGCCCAGCCTCCGATCCAGAGCCCCGCCATCCTGACTATCTCTTCAACCATTGGCCACCATCCTTCCCCTACTCTGCACGCTGTCAAATCTCAGTTGCTCAGGTAGCCTGTGCATCTCCACACCCCCATCACTGCCTCCAGCCTTACTATACTCACCATCTCATGCTGTACGAGCGCTACATACCATTGAATTTCAGCCGCTCGGGTGGTCTGTGTGCCCTCCATCACTCACCGCCCCCATATCATTGTGGCCACTCCTGGACGACTCAATTCCCTTACATATTACTCCCATCACTGCCCAGCCTCCAGCCCTACCACCCTCACTGTCCCATGCCATATGAACGCTGCATACCATCGAATTTCAGCCACTCAGGTGGTCTGTGCACCCTCCATCACTCGCCGCCCCCATATCGTTGTCGTGGCCGCTCCTGGACAACTCAATTCCATCACACATTACTCCCATCACTGCCCAGCCTCCAGCCCTGCCATACTTTCGGTGCCACACTATACAAACACTACACACCATCAAATTTCAGCCACTACCATCCCAACTGACCGACCCAGCCTCTCCTACCATCCTCACTGTCTCACGCTATATGAACACTGCATATCGTCGAATTTCAGCCACTCAGGTGGTCTGTGCACCCTCCTGCCCTCATATCATCATGGCCACTCCTGGACGACTCAATCCCCTTACAGGAGACAAAGTTTTGGATGTAATGAAGGCTGGAATGGCTTGGTTAGTTTCTGTTAGACTGCGTGCAATGGAGGGCTAGCTACAGGGTGCACGATGGTGTGACTGAGAGCGCACGCACCAAAAGTGTGAGCGCACTGCGGAGGGGGTAAGGGCTTTGGCTTCAGCTTGTGCGCTGCGCCCCTTATACGAGCGCGCCCTTATATTTCAAGGCGTGGAGGACGAGAGAGACAGCGAGGACGAGTCCTGCGCTGAAGACGAGAGAGACTACTTAAAGTAGAGTTGCAGACGGAGGGAGACAGAGGGTGAATCAATTCGATATTCGAACTAAAGATACAAGGTAGACTATGGCGCACTTATATAGGGGCTAGTAGCGTGTGGAGTTCTGAAAAGGTAAAGACAAAAGGACAAGCAGAAGGGGTAATGAACTGAGACAAGGACAAGAGCATGTGCTACGCAAGTGATGAAAGTAATTGACATGGGAAAGTGAAACATATAATCAGGGGAAGAACGGACGAGTGTCTAAAAGGAGAAAAACATAACAGAGATAAGGTTAAAGGATATTCCCGTGCATGCGCACCTTAGGCGCGCGCAGGGAGTTAAGGCAGAAAGGAGAACATACAGGCGTGCGCAAGCGCACTCGAGTGCGGAGACATCGCGCCGAAGTGATGGTAGACAGGCAACCTGGTAATGGCGGATATGACAGTAATTGTGGACACCACAACCTGCACAACTCCTGCGCTTGGCAAAAGTCATTTATCCATACTGGTATCAAGCGCGCTAGAGTGCAGAAACACAGCGCTGAAGCGCAGGGACAAGTCAGGTGATGCTGGGAATGCCAGATATGACAGTTTCACCCACTGGTGCTGCAGTCTCTGTCCTGCCATCATTATCATCCCTGATGCAGATCGCCCGGCCTTAAGCAAGCCTACAACCCCCGAGGACAACAATGTCAGTTAAGGTAAGTCTCATTACTGTCATATTCCGCAATTCCGCTTGACTTCGGAGCCCTCCGAAGTTCCTAGTCCTTGTATATTTCTCCAAGTCCTTTCTGAGTTCCTTCATCAGGAAAAGGCCCTGGGCTATACAGTGTGTTATAGACAAGCCTGAAAACACATGTAACTATCAAAGTATTTAGAGTCACTATAGTGCTATAAAGTGTGCTATAGTACATATAGTTTCTTGCTCACACTATGTAGAGGTCCTATAGTTGCCATAGATAGTATAGTTCATGCTCTGATAATTCTACAAGTAGTCAACCATACTAATCCTATTGTTCACTAATCCATCATATTCCAATGGTTGGGATTACTGTTGGGAATGTCCTTGACTTAATAGGATTTTCG